>LIAE01009134.1:162890-190313 GCA_002287525.1 Diploscapter pachys | reverse complement strand
TTTTTTTTTTTTAACTTTAGGACCAACAAAGGGAAGCCTACATCGATCAACTATACCCCTTAGATTCTGCCCTGAAACGGATAAAACTCAAATTGTTCGGTCACTCTATGAGTGGAAAGACCAGATTAACCCAGGCTCTGCATTCAACAAGGGGAATATCAGGAATTATTGGGGCTGTTTCGAAAAGAATTTCAGACCATTATAGTCCGAGTAATAGCATGAGAGGTAAAATTTTACAAGTTCTGAAGATTTCTTTTTTTTTCTAAATTGTAGACGATGGTATTCACTCCGCTCAGAGTTCTTCCTTTTCATCTGAATCGAATAACAACGCCATACCGCCTGAGGCCGCGCATTTACCCTATCATCCAAATCATACCGCCTATACTAGGGGCATTGATGTGCAGAATATCAATTGTGCAGGTGAAATTGAGCTGATCCTCATTAAAATTTATATTTTAAGCCATAGAAAGCTTGACTTTCATAATGAAAAATATGATATTTCGAATTATAAAAGTTGATCTTCACCAAAATCACTTATAAATTGAATCGTTTTAGGTTGCGGCGAATTTTCCGTATGGGAATTTGGGGGTTACGAGCCCTATCACACCGTCTATGATCATTTCGTTGGAAACACTGACTGTATCCACATTGTGATGTACAGAGCCGACGATCCTCCTGAGATCCAGTACAAGCAAATCCTCTACTGGATGAATTTCTTGAAGGGGAGAGTCACCCCATCTGAGCCTATCGGTAATTAAAAGACCTCCTTAGTAAAAGTAGTATAATATCATGAACTAATGAAATTTTACATTTAGAACCTATGAGGTATTTTAGTAGAATTTGTAGTACTACTTTTATCAATTATCATTAGAACTCCGACGCTTTCAATTAGTACAAATTAAATTCAGGACACTGCGGTATAATTTCACGAAGATCCAAAGTGATCGTCGTTGGTAGCCATGCTTCATCCCATCTCTTCCCGAATAAGAACCACGATGGTGGGAAATTTTTTATTTTTCGGAGAACAATTTCAACTTTTAGGCGAATACACGTGTTCCGACATAGAGGCGATGTTGAATACCGTAAGACTCCGCTTCGAAACCCATTTCGATATCTACGAAAAAGTTGTACTGCTCGATTCCGCAAATCCCTCCTGCCCAGGAATGAAAGCCCTGAAAAATTACCTATCCAAGACCAGATCGACTATCATATCGGTTAGTTCAACAACTTGTGACTCGAAAAATTTCCACTATGCGAAATAGTGTGGGAAAAATCCCATCAAAACTTAGCACACTAAAATATTTTACTCAGCGACAATCTTTCTAAACTACCTTTAAAAATATTAAGAATTACCGTATTGTTTAATTTTAGCGCCTCCTAAAACCACTTGGCCTATTAGATGCTACCGTAGCCCATATGAACGTGCTGAGACGGCAACATGCTAATTTCCCAGTGATAACTTGGCCGCACTTCACATCTATTGTTAGAAACGATCTAAATCCGCTGGCTGGAGACTCCCATTGCAGGCAAATCATTCAGGTAACTCCAGAGAAGTTAGCTCACCTTTGAAGTTAAAAATATCGAAATTTAGCAACTCCAATTGATCGGAGAAGTGGTGTATCTTCGAAATGAATTAGCTGAGTTGGACTATGTGGTCTTGAATGCTGAGTGGCTAGGAACCCATGTCATAGGGCAACTTCTGAGTGCGGAATTTTTGTCTAAGTGCAGGTATTTGAAGATAAATTATGTCTGAAATCATGCAATTATAAATTCAGAGCTAACGGCTGCTATTCCCTCTCGAATATCGCTCCGATCTTCCCCGAGATCTCTGAACCATCAGATTTGATGCACATTTTGGATACGCTACAATTATGTGCCCCTATGGATTCCCAGAATGACGATACTGTAGAAATACCGCTGTTCATTTTGGGCCAGCCGCCGAGTGATGTGTGGAACAAGGATAAACCTTCTTATGTTTATGGAGGTAGAGCACTTTTCTGGAAGGACGGATCAAAAATTCCATGAAAAGGGCGATTTTCTTGAAAAGAGATGAAAATTTTAGGAGTTCGCGTATTCCCGATGCGTGGAATGGAGCGATCCCTCCAAAGCACGTTCCCTCGAATTCAAGTAGCCCTGAGGAGAAGCATGAACGATTTCCAGGACCCGATGGACGCTGATCTGGTGCAGTGGCTGAATTGCAGCAAAATGACGTCGGGCAACAAGGAGGCGCTGATTCGATTACATGGGGATTCTGTGGAGGTAGGAAGTGTAGAAAATTGAAAATTAGCTAGCAGCTACAAAAATACTGCACGACGCCATAATTTGTGCATTTTGTAGAACTACGGCACGCTTTTATAGAGAGAATATTCAATCACTTTGCAAAAGGGGTACAGTAATATTGTAGAAAAGTCGTACCATAGTGTGCCGCTGTGCTGTATTACTGCGGTTATCAGATCAGCTTTATTCATGATTTTTTATTCAGATCCGAGTCCGAGGTCCAGCGGATAGGGCTTCATCGTGTTTCTACTTCATGGAAGACATGATGAATTTGGTCGAACAGACAGCAATTGAAGTTGCTCCTGGAATCGGTTTAGAACGACATTTCCTGAGTCCCAAACAGCTCAAGGTAAAATCGAAGGATTACTCTAACTTCAAGTATCCTCTTTTCAGGACCACAGCCCATCCCCAGCGTCATTTTTGCCTGAGACTATGATGACGATGCAGCAAAAAGAGTCTCTCTACGTGAAGAATACAGATGGTGAAGAAGAGTTGTTCACTGACGTTGTGTGCTTCGGAAGCAGAGACGTCGCGAGGCTTCTGACTCTGGGAATCGACATCGGGGTTGGAGAACTTCAACTTACCAGGTACGACCTTCAATGGTGTTAGATTTCGACTCATAACTTAGCCTCGTGATTTTAGTCGCTGTGAATTGGCCTGCCTTCTGGATCCTCCAGATGCTATGGGACGAGACTGGTCCATTCTGGCTGTGAAATTGAATCTGACTGATCAAGTGCCTGATGTGAGGACTCTTGACGTCAATTCTAATTACAACGTCAAATATTGCTTTAGGTCGACTCGACTGGTCAATCCTTATCCAGGACCGATCAATTACTGAACGAGTGGGCTATCCATCATCCAGAACAGGCTACAGTAGGACGACTATGCGAAATCCTCGCTGAATTAGGCAGAGTGGATGCCCGAGATGCATTGTACCGTACAGTACCCCTCTACTTGTTCGCTCCTTTGGATGACCTTCCGAGTGGTCAAGACTGCTGTGCCGATAGTGGAGTGGTATCATCATCCTCCTCAGATCCGAGGGGATCAAGCATCTCTCGATAAAGTTTGATTCAGGAGTGGTAAAGGGTGCTTGCTAAAAATAGAATCAAACTCCTTCTTACTGTTTCGGCCACACGGTCTTTCTGCTTACTTTCAAATTTCATAAGTTATTGAAATACTGTAAGTCTAGCGCAATTACCGTACCCATAAGCGCGATTTCACTTCACACCGAGTTTCACCCCCGAATTTGCGAGTAACACAGGACATTTCTATTCGAGAATTACACTATTGCTTCAAAAATACGTTTGCCTCGAAAATTCATTCTTTCTGTGAGAATTTCAGTTCTATGAAATGGTATGATTAAGAGTTTGCTCAGTTTTTATGGGAAATTTATTCTAATTTATGTTTTTTTAAGATGGATAAATTTTCCATTTTTCTTATTTTTACCGGTTCTACCGACGTATTTTCGATGATACCCTGACTTTCATGATGCATAATCAAATTATTTTCATTTTTTAACGACCTTCATCCCAAATTCAGACCTGTGATTCGTCAAAATTGTCATTTTATTCTAATTTTCTTAATCTAATCCCAAAATCTTCAATATTGTGATTTTTGTAAAAATATTTTAGTCAACCTATATCTATATATTGATGTGGTACTTAATAATGCCTTTATATGGATTTTTATTCGAAACAAATAGATATCTAAAAATAAATTCTTCCTACTACTTGTCTAATTTAAAAAAAAATACATACAGAGTTTAGATTTTCTCCATTTTCGGGTTTTCCGTCATGAAATGTGGGAAGTCTTCGGTGATCTGAAAATACCGTAATCAGGATTAAAGACGCCGCTTGGAATTAGGGTTCGATCTATTCCTTGGGAAATTTCAAATAACGAAACTTGTGAAACACATTTTCATTTTTATCATTCAAATGATTAGCAATTTTCAGTTTAAATATTTCTCTCTGAAAATAGATTTACCAAAATTGGCAACTTGGAAAACTAGTTCCAATAGTTGCATATAAAATAGAAAGGGAAGAGAATCATTTCCCTAACAAGTCTTATACTATTTCGCATGCAACAATATGATATTCTCCATTGTCTCCAAGATGAACCTTGCATGTGCCACACTGTCTATGATTTGCGAAAAGTACGTTTTCCCTCGCGTCGCGACTTGCTTTGAAGGCCAGCATTCAAACGGAATATCCACTTTGATTCAATTTTTTCCTATTTTTATTCGATATCTTAGCAATTATTCGATAATTAGAGCTAATTAGTGCTAATCACGAGTAAATTATTTTGTTGAACAACTTTTCCCTTATTTTTACGCATTTTGCTGTGATTTTGTAAAAATGATCTCCCTTGAATAGATGTACGTCTTTCTTCTGCACAATTGTGTCAATTATCGATAATTGTCAAAATATCGAATGAGAAAACAATTTAATAAAAGTGAAAACTTCGGTTAAATGATGATTTTCAATGCAAGCCGCGCCGCGACGCGAGAGGGAAGCGTACTTTTTGCAAATCATAGACGCAGAGTGACACATGTAAGGTTCATCTCAGAGCACAATGGAGAGTATGCCGATGCAATTTTGCAAATTATCCCAAAACTCTATAGTCATACCTGGTCTTCTAATTCCTGTGGTAGCTTCAAGGCATTGAGGTCGACTTTTTCGGGTTCCTTCGTGATTGGCATGATTTCGATCGGCGCCAGAAGACATTGCTCAACGGTCAGCGTGCAGCGACGCTTGTTCTGGGTGATCAGCCGCTGCAGGGTTCGGAATCGGGCCATCTGCAATTTTTGAAAGAATTAGATATTTTCATTTGTCTTGATTTTAAAAATTTGATTATTTAGCGAAACTGTTTTGATGAGGATAACAAAATATTTTCATTTTGTCAGAAATATTTTACCTGCTTCTGCGTGTCATCCCGTTCTTTGATAGTCGCGCAGAGGATGTCCAACTGAATATTCAAATTTTGAAATAAAAATAAACGCGGCCTAACAAGCCTTATCCTTGGAGCGTTCTACGTTTATGCATAATCTTGAGCAAGAAAAAGATTCTTTTTTTTTTCATTTTATTCCTTATAAAATATCAAGCTTACAAGGACTATAAAATTAAAAAGTCTACTATGGCTTTCAATCTTTCTTTTCATAAACTATTTTTCAAAAAAGAGATTGAAGATTACGAGCGGCTAAAAGTTATAAAAAAAAATCATATTGCAAAATTGGGATTTTAAAAATAAAAAATAATTAAATCACCGCCTCCTCACTGATGGAAGAATTCCAGGAATTGAAGAGGACATCGTCCTCGCAGAGAACGGCTTCGAGCTGGTCGAGAGCCTTGTCCAATTCGCCCTTCCCGCTCAGAATAAGCACCGCTAGACTGCGTCGCATAATCGACGGACACAACGTCGCCCTCTTCAGAATCCGCTCTGCGTGACCGTAGAGACCCTGGACATTTGCAATATTTTATTTTTTTAGAAAGTTCATAGTTTGGAGAAAAAAGAATACTTTTTAAAATACCTCTTTACTTATGGAAAGTTCGTATATCTAGAAGGCGAGAAAGTATTTTTCAAAAACTTGTATTTTTTCCTGAAAAGTTCAGTTTTGTGAAATAATTATTTCTTAGCCTTCTCTAAAAACCTCAGTTTTAAGAGGAAAGTATAATTTTAAAAATTGTTTTGTTTAGGTTTTTGAAAATAAAAAAAACCCAACCAATTTATAAGCAGCCAAAGCCGTCAATGCAGCAGTCCTGCTCGTCAACTCGTTTCGCTCGGTTTGTTTCTTCAAAATGCGCTCCAATTTGTGATAGACCTCCTTGGAGGGATTTTCCAGATTCGACGCTGCCATCAGGCACTCACGGACCTGGGATTTCGTGATTCTGGAAAGAAAATCTACAATTCGCAATAATCCTTGATCTTTTCCCTTGGAAAATCAACCGTTTCGAGAAAAATAGCAAAAATCTATAGTACTTTTTCCTAGTATTTTGTAAAAAGAATTACGGTACCTGTCCAGGTGCGGTCCGTGCTTGAGCTGCTCCAGATTCTTGGCGATGTCGACCGACGCTGATGACGTCGTCGGCTCTCCGAATAGACGCAAAGATTTGCCCACTGCACTGCGCACATTTCGCGTCAGCATTCTGCAACAAATACAGCAATCCATGAAAAACTGCAAAATTACTGGAGCTTGTGATATTGGCATACGAGCGAACGCATTTTCATTTAAGAGCATTTTCTTTCAAGAACAATTTATTTAATCTTCATAGAGAGAAAACAATAACAAACAAACGGTGAGGGGTGGAAAGAGGAATTTGATAAATCTGGATATATGAAATCATTTTTGAAAGGGGGATATCATATATCCGGATTCGGAAATTCTTGATCCGCTCAGTATTCTCCACGGGCGAGCTGACGACGCTGTTTCCTCTTGGACTCCTTCTTGACTTTGGGTGCAGTCTCGTCGGATGGCTTCGACACGACGTCCTCCTTCTCCGTCAGAATCACCTCGATGTGGCACGGCGACGACATGTAAGCTGAAACAATTACCTTTAATGTACAGGATTTGGACATTTTTGAAAATTATTATTTTTGAATTATATTTTGATTTTATTTTTATTAAAGAAAAACTGACGATTGATTCTTCCGTGAGCGCGGTAGGTACGTCTGCGCATCTTGGCGGCTCGCTGCACGGTGATGTGATCGACGACGAGGTGGTCCACGTCCAGGCCCTTGTACTCCGCGTTGCTCTCAGCGTTCCTGCAAAATATATTTGAAAATTTATTTCTAGCGAATTCTTGAAAACAATAAACCTTCAAAAATAGATTTGATGATGATAAAACGAGCGTATTTTTAGCATTCAGGAAGCATATCTTTCGAATAACTATCCCCCTTCAGAAAATGGATGAATCTTCAAAGTAGATGATGATAGAAGTGGATGAATTTTCCAAAATGTCGTAAATGCCTATTCTTTCGAGATATTTACTCACTTTACATTCACACATCTGTAAGTCCATCTACTTTTTAAACGTAGAGAAAGTGGGTGAATTTGCAAAATGTCGAGAAATGCCTTACTTGAGCAGATCGAGAAGGAACTCGGCAGACTTGGCCGGCCATCTGCCCTGCGTCGTGTTCCAGCGTTTGGCCTGTGCCTTGCGGCCCACGCCGCCCTTGTAGTGCAGGAACGGCACGATCTCCTTCTTCTCCTTCACGTTTTCCAGGAATTTCTGCAAAAAGATGATCTTTAAGTAATCTTTTAGAAAAAAAAATTTTAAATAAAAAATATTTTAGTTTTAGAAAAAGATTAAACACGAATCTTCAAAAATTTCAAGAAGGGAGTATTTTGTAATTTAATCTTAGAAGATTTTTGAAAAATGTTTCGGACCTGAGCTCTCTTGAGCGGCATGCTGCGGAGCGCCATGGCGGCCTCATGGGTGTTCTTGAAGTGGACCCTCAGGTCAGAGCCCCTCGCCTTGCACGATTTCGTGCTGTTCTCCGGGTTGCGCGTGTAGTGGATCTTTGTCATTTTCCCACACAAATATACCCTGAAAAGTTAAAATTTAAAAAAAAAATCATCGTCAAATCCAAAATGAGAAAAATCCAAGGCATTTTAAAAGTTCTCCAAGAAAATTTACGATTTTCAAAAATATCTTTAGAAAAAATAGAAATTTTGAAAATCCGAGGAATTCCAGACATTCCAATAGAACAAATCTAGAAATCGGAAGAAAAAATACACAAATTTTAGAGGAAACTCTAAAGGAAAAGATACCAATAAAAAGTAGGCCAAAATCAATGAAAGAGCGGGAAATTTAGGCTGAACAAGTGGGAAGATGTTTGATTTTACGGATTTGATGAGCTGGATGAATTACATCAGGCGGAAATTTGAAAAAAGCACGGAAATTGTCGATTTTAGGGGGAAAATCGAGGAAATAGAAGCGGGCTACCGTAATCACATTCGATGAAAAATGCGACGTTGTAATTGGAGCGCGCTTGCCGCACGAATATTGATTTGCCTTTTAGCAAGGACACTATTCTCATCGGTGCTCGATATCTAGCAGTTTTTATCATTCCTGGACACTAATTGGTTAATTAGCGATAATTACCCTCTAATTAGCTATAATAATACCATGATAAAGGCTATCTTGGTCATCAATAATCATGGGAAACCTCGTCTTCTGAAATTCTACCAACACTACCCTGAGGACGTACAGCAACAGATAATTCGGGAGACTTTTCAGGTTATTTTTTCAAAAACTAGCATAAATTATGGTAATATCTTTTAGCTAGTGTCTAAAAGAGATGATAATGTCTGTAACTTCTTGGAAGGTGGTCTGTTGATTGATGGAAACGATTACCGGCTGATATATCGGCATTACGCCACATTGTACTTCATATTTTGCGTCGATTCGTCTGAATCTGAGCTGGGGATTTTGGATTTGATTCAGGTAGAATCGATAATTAATCTAAAAAGAACGGGAATAATAGAACTTATGCAGGTATTCGTCGAGACTTTGGACAGATGCTTCGAGAATGTGTGTGAATTGGATCTCATCTTCCATGTCGATAAAGTCCATCATATCCTGGGGGAAATCGTGATGGGAGGCATGGTGCTGGAGACAAACATGAATGAAATCCTGCTCAGGATACAGGTACGGACGTATGAAATGCAGATATATCAATTCTTCTATCGTTCAGGAACAAGACAGGATCCAGAAACAAGAAGCCGGAATCTCTGCCGCACCAGCCAGAGCCGTTTCAGCGGTCAAAAACATGAATATCCCCCAGCAATTAAAGGATATCAAATTGCCAGATCTACCTACTCTATCTAATCTCAAAAATGCTTTCTAAATTTTTAATTCTTAAATTATTTATTTGTTTAATTTAACGCTAAACTTAAATCTGAATATTCCGATACCTCGGGTGTTAATTTAATTGGAGATATGGACGATAAGCATAAGAATAAATCATACAACTTGCACTTAATTTATATTTAATCTCTAAGTGTTCGAGCATTAGAAATATTTAGACAGTGGTTTTGAATTTTGAATTCATGTTTTTAAATTGATTATTTTAAGATCTGAATATGGAGCATTTTCCTGAAATTGACGTTTCTGACGAGAATTTCATATTGTTCCAGAGCGAAATTGGAGGTAGTTAATTTTAGTCTGAATCGAAATCTGAAATTTGAAAATCAGGTCTAAATGCGTTCGACGATGTTGAATCGAGCTGGAATTTGCCTGTCTATTCAGAAGCTAATACGGCTACCTACACTGCTAGTCAACCTGTATCTAAAAATACAATAATCCTTAATTGTTCTAATATTTTAGGTCTACGAAAGCGTGTATGCCTACGATTTAATGAACCACACCTCTCAACATCCTTCATACGCTATCGCTGAAGAAGTTATTGATTCCTCTGGAAATGTCATCACAGAAGACGTCACTTCAAAGAGTCATGTGGTAAACGATAGAGATTAAAGCGGATTATATACGAAATTGCAAATTTGAATTTTCCAGAACGCGCCTTCAACTTCAAATGTCGAAATTTCGATGGCACACTGTATGGTTTGCGATGAGTTGGTGAATTTGTTGATTGAGTCTCCGCATCCCAGATGCCAACTGAAGAAGCCTTTTAAGTATGACGATTACTGTAGTTACAGGAACCTTCAAGTTATCATTTCAGATGTGAAGACTGTAATGAAGAGTTCAATGTTGAATCAAACAGACTTATTCATACTCTGACTACCCATACTGCTGAGGTAAGATATAAAATTTAGAAAAAATTAGAGTATTTGAAATTTAGAACGAAATGGCCCCGAATTTCGTGTGTCCGATATGCCCGAACTCGAAGAAAAAGAACTACGCTCGATTTTGCGGCCTGAAAGCTCACGTCAAAAGCCACACCAAATTGGACAACTTCATATGCAAAATTTGTCAGGAGGAATTCCAATTTCAGGTATTTGAAATACACTTTTATCTAATTTTTAATCTTAGAACCTATTCAACCGTCATAAACGTATCTTTCATGCCAATGATGGGAATCTGAATTCGGAAGACCCTCAGGTCGCAGCAGAGATGGCTTACTGTGCAGCATGCCACTGCTTGATTCCAAGTAAGCGTAATTTAAGCTATTAATTTTGGAAGTAATATTTTAGTCGAAGAGGCTAAACAACATCTGAAACTGCACACGGTACATCGAAAAATCCATCGTAACGAAGAAAGAAAGAAGACTAGGTAAGAAACTTAGAAAAAAAAACGACAAAAATGACTACTTTAGGGAGATGATGAAGAATAAGCCCCCTGCTGTAGCGCATTCTACCGTAATACTAGCAAATGACCCGATCGTACCGAATGTAGTAGTCGAAAAGAATAAGTACGCGTGTGTGCAATGCACGAAGTCGTTCAAGCGACCAGCGGAGTTGAAACGGCACATGAATACTCATAGTGGTGAGAAAATAATACGATTATTTTAGTCGTAAGCTTCTGAAATTTAAGATTACTGTAGAGATATGCCAAAAATGAATTTGATGATTTAGGAGAGAAGTATCAGTGCAAAAAGTGTGGAAAGCGATATACCTCTGAGAGTAATTTGCTGAGACATATGAAATCCACTCATAGTAGCAAGAAAAAGACTGAATGTTCTATTTGTGGAATGCACTTTACACGGGAGAGCAATCTAGTCAGGTATACTGTAACACATTCTAGCCAATAAGAAATGAATCATTTTAGACATGTCAAGAAAATCCATGCTTTAAACAAGGACTCCAAACATCTCTGCAAAGACTGTCCCTCGGCATTTGACTCGTATTTCGCCCTGAGGAAGCATATCAAATCTGTCCACTTTGAAAGCTTCACAAACAACGGCAAGAGATATTTGAAATCTCCGTATCAGTCAAATGATATTTTAGTGATTTTATACGAGTGCGACCTGTGTTTGAGGGCCTTTAAATTTAAATCGGCTTTACTACGGCATAGGCAACTTCATGATACCCACGTCTATACGAGCAAGCCTTACAGTTGCAATAGATGTGATAAGCGGTATGGTATATGAAAAACTAATCTAATGTGATTAGAAAAAAAATTAAATTTAGTAACGCATGAAATAGTATGCAAAAGATTTTAAAAAAATATTGCCCGAACATGTCTACCCCAAACCGCATGGCAGATTACTACATTACTACATAATACATCTTCACAGTATCGTTATTTATTGGCTTTCAGATTCACCCTGCGATCTTCTTTGAAGTTACACTTGGATATCCATCAGAGAAAAGAAATCGATGATCCAGTTTTGACACATCCGAGATGCCCGATTTGCATGAAGCACCTATCATCTGAAAACGCCCTGAGAAAACACAAGAAAATTCACGAAAACAAGTTCGAGTGTCCACAGTGCTTTATGGTAAAATCACCAACCTTAAATTGAAGCCTTCTTAAAAAATCAACTTTTCAGAAATTCCCGACCATCCATAAATTGGACAAGCACCGATGCGTACCAATCGCGAATAATGATGATCAACAAGTATCTTAAACTAAAAAAGAATATAATAATTACAATTTTAGATCGGAGGCCAAATGGTCGAATTGACCGGGACTTCGAGTCAAAATAGACCTAGTCTGGAAAATGCCCAATCTGACGCTATATCTCAGCTACACCAACCTCTGCAGAAACACTTTACCTGCAGAATCTGTAGCATGTCGTTCTACACATTTCGGGCTTACAAGGAGCATAATTATCAGCATCAGGGGTTGAAGCCGCATTTGTGCTGGACTTGCCATAAGTCCTTTAGAACCGCAGGTGGGGATATATGAAATCATCGGCATTGAAAGATATATGAAATCTCTTATTTCAGAGCTTTTGTCTCTTCACAAGGAAATCCACAACCGTGAGCCGATCTACTGTGAATATTGTCCTGTCGTCCTCCATGGAAGAGTAGAATATCTTCATCACATGCGGGTTGCACATCAACAGTATCAAAGCAACACCTCAAACGTGCAATATGTCGGTCAACCAATGAATGAGGATAGGGTATCAGAATTTCGGGACTCTTTTTTCAGATTAAAGCTCAATTTTAGAACTTGGGAAGCGCTCAGAGCTTCGCAGAGTTTACTGGACGTGAACTGACTGAGAATTCCTACAATAGGCTGGAGGAACGAGCTCATTCTGCTGGTGGCGCGAATGATGATAACCAGCATTATTTCCCTGCCTGTAAGATATTTTTAAGTCTTAAAATCCGGATCTTTCAAATTTAAAACTCTAGACGACGCCTCAAACCTGTCGATTTCCCACAGATGCTCTGTCTGTCTTCATTTGTATGATTCTGCCAGTTCTCTGATCGAGCATTGGTCCGGACCAGTTCTGGACCATTCACACTCGTTCACAATAGTCACTTGCCCTCTATGTCCTTCGTCTTTGAGAGGAGTCGCTGAAGCTGTAGCACATGTTCACGCTGCACACCCATATTTTAATTCGGAAGCAAGTTCGAATAGGTAAGGTATTTCAGTTTAAATTCAAATATTCATTTAATAGTTCTGCTGAGATATAGCAATTTCTCCTTTAAATATTTAATTCGTTAAGCATAAACTACTGCCCTAGCGTTTATACAAATCATATTGCCAATGACCGATAACTTGGGACGAAATAAATGATGCACATATTCGAATATGCAGCATGTCCATTACGTACTTACAAACAGTCGTCTATTTATCTCTTTTCTTGAAAAATAATGCAATAACGTAAAGTCGGTTGCAGAAAAGCGTAATTCCCGCGCATCAAAAGTTAGCGTCATTTACTTCGTCTTAAGTAATCGGTCATTGACAATAAGATTTTTGCAATTTTGTAGTTTCCAAGAACACAAGATATAATTATCTTATTGTTAGAGGAAACCAAGATACAATTTCCTAAACCGTCACAAAATACCTAGAATTTAAGCAGATGTAAAGTATTCAGACAGATGAAAAGTGTTAATTGACCGAACGGCGAAAAACTTTGAGCGTTACAATTTGCTTTCATGCGGCAAGAACTATATTTCTTTTAAATTTAAGGATGATCAGAACCTCGAGACCTGTTAAGGAGAAGAAACGTCCATTCCGGTGTGAAATGTGCCGGTATAGCTTTGGAAAGAGATCAGACTTGAAGCGACATTATTTAATTCATACTGGTAATAATTTTAAAAAATCAATATTATTTTTCAAGTACAATTACAGGAGAACGTCCCCATAAATGTCATATCTGTGGTAAGGCGTTCCGAGTGAAGTCTGCTTTGAAAGATCACCTGAGGATTCATGAAAACGAAAGAGATAACAATGCTGATCAGCCAACCTGTACAGTTTGCAATAAAGTAGGAAAGCTACAGTAACCCTTGAGAGATATCGATTCATTGACTTTAGCCGTTCTACTCTCGATCAGCTCTGATTCTGCATATGAGGCAACACTCTGGAAATCAGCCCTTGGAATGTAGATTTTGTCCGACAAGTTTTAGGTAAAATTTTAAAAAATGTATGGCTCATGTAAATTTTAGAACGAGTAATCTGAGACAGATCCATGAAGAAAAAGTGCATAATGCGTCGAAATGCCACGAAAATGATGTCGCCATGTCTGAGGCTTCCACCTCCAGAGGGGATAGGATTGTACGGAAATATTTCAAAGAATATTTTTACCAACGAGATTTAGCAAAATACGGTAAACGCGGTGTCTTCGAATACCGTACTCCCTCAGAGAAAGGCGATTTTACAAGGACGTTTGGCAGCGGCTAAAGCTCAGCAGATGAATAGTAGTCAGAAGCAATTATTCCCCGTTAAAATGATCACGGTATTTTGTTTACATGCAATACAATATTTGTTTCAATTTTATATTTTAGCAGCCCAGAAATCCGCCGTCAAATTTCGTTCCTCCAGATCCGGCGCTATCCACGATGTCTCAGATCTCGAGGCTCCCTTCATCGACAATTCAACCCTCCTCTTCGTCAGCCTTCCAGACCATCCAACATCAGAGTCATTCGAATGTAAATTTGCATGAAGATCAGCTTTTTATCCTACTTTTCAGCAATATTCCGGGAATCCAATTTATATCTTGGCTAAAAAGATCTCGATGAATGAATATAACATCATCGTTAGTCAAAATCCGATCAGTCCTGAGGCTATAAGAGATGGGGTAAGCTTAAGAATGCCTAAAATGAACCTAGGAGTAAATTCAGATCGACACTCTGACTTTCATTGACGAGCAAAGTTTGAGAACATATAGTATGGAGAAGTATTGCATTCGCTTGTCTCTTCATGACAGTCAGATGTTGAACATCGACGCGCAACAACTTTCTAATGCTCTACAACTGAAAAACTCGGCTCAAGGTATACTTTCTAATTTGATTAGTTTAGAGAACGACTAATTCCAGTGTCCTTCCGAGCGCTGCCCTTCAACCCAGCGTTTCCCACGATCGCATCACTGTTACCTCCGCCTCATACCGAATTCGTCAAGCGATGCGAAATTTGTGACGTCGAATTTTCGTCGCGAGAGGCCAGCGAAGCGCACTATGCTTCGGAAGACCATGAGACTGCTCAGGTTATCAAAAACATGGAAAATTTAATTAAGTCCCAACTTTAGCTAATGCACCCCCTAACTTCTAATGTCGAGCCGATAGATTCCATGAGTCAATTCGTCACTGCTGCGTCTGTGCCTACGAGGTTAGACAACCATTTTTACGTCATTTTGTAAAATGACGTAATGTTTTCAGAACCGACGAATTATCGAACTTCACGTGTAAGTTGTGCGGTCGGAAATTCCTGGATATGGAGCCTTTGGTGTCGCACATCAGAAGGGATCACGAAAGAGACAACAAATTCGCACCTAGACCCGCAGCCAGAACCGCTCCAATCCACTAAGTTCTTCGGGTTATTCCATTTTTCCTTGATAAAACACGGGATTCTGTATCTTGTATCATACGGTGTCTTTCATTTTGCTTGATTCAATAAAACTTTATCTGCGTTTCTCTTTGAGATCATTTTGGCCATAGGGTCTCGGAAACTTTTCTGGAAGTTTGGCAACCTTTTGAAATTTTGGGAAACTTTCCCTAATCTTATGCATTCTTCTTCTCGGCGGACGCATTTTTCGGGTTCGGCTCGGCGCCGTTCGAGGCAGGTTCGCGTTGGCGACTTTGATGCCCTTGCTTCGGCGCACTCGAGAATGGCACTTTCTGAAATCATAAACTTGGCTTCATACTTAAATTTAACAGCATTTTAAGCTCAGGATTTATTATAATATAATTGTTAAGCAGTCACGAAATATGACGGGATGTGCTTGCTAGATCCGGTAATTTATGATATCCAGAGATATTGAAATCAAGGGGATTTATGAGATCCTGTTAAATCTTATGCTGCCTTCCTTACGTCCGCAAGAAACTCATCCAATTTCTTCATATCTTCAAACGCCGTCATTTTAGGAGATTTTTTTTGGAAATACTTGATTTCGACAAATTTTTGAAAGAGAATATTCTAACCCAAGGAAATTACAGTGTTGCAATATGTGTTTTTGCTGATTGAACCGTGTAATTTTCGGCAAAATATCCTTGACTGGATGAAGAAAACATGCCATTTTTTCAACAAGAATAACCTTCTTTCGACAAACTAAAAAATGTTTGACACACTCGCCCCCGGACTGTTTATCCGGCAAAAAATCCCATTTATCTTCGTGCCACCCCTCAAATTGCGTACAGTCAGCGTTTCAGCCGGGCTTATAATTGAGATAGTATGGAAGTTGAAGAGAAGAAAAGATAAAGTCAATGTTATTCAATTGCAACTAAGCGCGGTGCCTTTTTGCGCACAAAGAGCATGAATATTCAATTTGGTGGGAGAAAGAAGAAGTAATCCATTTTATTGGTTACGGTAATAGAGTCTTTATGATCCACTAAAATGGGTGCCATACCGAATTTGGTATTATAACATAGCCCTTGGTATGGGCTACAAGATGAATGTAGATCATCTAGGTTTTTTAAATCTAATTCTGAAAAAGTTATAGGCATTTTTTGTTTTAAAAAGTGCAACAAACTTCAGTTGTTCCATTTCTTAATTGATCAATACATGAATCTAACATCGAAGCAGCGTTTGGTTGGACTAATTTGTTACAATGAGAGTGGAAGCTGCAGTTTGTTAGATGTGAAGACACAGTTAGCGAAGCGACTTAGAAAGGTGAAATGCCCACAAGCATAAGAAGAGGCTTGGTGACGTCACATATTCAAACTTAAGCAGTGCTTCAAGTTAGATCCTCCGTCTGGACCCAATTTAAACCAAAATATTTCGCTAAACTACTATTACTGACTCATTATGCATAAACTTTTCATTGAAAAATTTCGTTTTTCGGACCTGTATCCTATAGTTTTTCGATCTGGCAGAAAATCTGCTTAGGTCTGTGTCAAGCAATTTTAGATATCTTCAGCTTTTTAACCAAATAAAACTTTTATTATCAAAGAGAATACATCAATAATAATTCATCTATAAATACTTTCGGGAATAAAATATCAATTTGTAGAATTTCCAAATGAAGAAGTGAACAATTTTCGAGAATCTAGAGTTTGGGAATAAAATAACTCAATTTCTAAAATAAACATTAATGTAAAGATGGAAGATACGATGTAAAGCTTCTACTGGCTGAAGGTATTCAAATAACAAAGGAGATAAAATTCAAGAATAATTACTCAACATTAGCAATTATCCGGACTATCTAATAAACCATGAAAGAATGGGTTAGTTTTCCATTGTAAGATTTTGACATTATTATGCAAAGTTAGGAAAGTCGAAAGAAGTTAAGGAAAGTTATCGAATGCGGTAAATCGAAAGAATGAAAGATGATAACCTGAAAATGCTCTAATTTCGAAGTTTAGAATATCGTTGAATAAAGAAGATTTCAAGAACAATACCAACGATACTGTATGATTGAGGTGATGTGTGTTAAAGTTACGCAAATGCTGCATGGAAAAGTGGACGGAGGCTTTCATATAAAACCATGTGGCACTTGCAGAGTAAAACTAATCAGCGTTGACTTAGACCGAGAAAAGACAACTGAGTATCCGACGTCTAATAACAATGGTAGAAGTTGGGGGGAATGCTAGCAGAACTCCGACAACAAACTCTGACACCTCTATCGTCATCCGATGTCGGAGTCTGATGTCGGAGTTTAGAAAATCGAATCTTCAATACTTAAAGGATAAGGAGGAGAGCTGAGTAAAATCGATTTCTAGTCGAGTTTACATAAGTCCTAAAATACTGCTTAGAAATACGGTAATAGGATAAGCTTGGGTTGAATGTTTGTGTGCGTAAAGACAGGGGAAGCCTATATATTTGCATATTGTTCCATTGTTAGGGAGTATTTGCTATGATAGGGCGAGAAGAGAGGTCTGTATTTCTTTAAAAATAGCTATGGTTCAGAAATACAAAATACAGCCTTCTCTAAGATAGAAATTAAAATACGAGCAAAAATGAAAGAACCGGGGCGGAGATAGAGTTGAGGAGAACAAAATCGACTACGAGATTTAGTTAAATTAAAAGGGAAAAGCTCAGGTTAAAATCTCGTCTGAACAACTGACGTGTTGCTACGGCACAATTTTGTACAGAAATTTGGTAGTGTGAATCAAATTGAGTTGTAAGAGAAAGTAGGACAAATGCAATTGAAGAAATGGTACAACGAATATCGGAAATCCACTTTTAGATGTGGATCTGATCGAACAATTGTTGTCCGTTGGTGGCAACCTGGGCCTGCCACACCTCGCCCCACCCATTCGACGCATTCACCGCCGTTGCGAAGTTGAAGTCGTAGATCGAGGGCAGAAGTTCTTCCGTAGTGCCTTGAGTCATGTGCGCAGGCTGTACGGACGTGACCGCGTACTTCTCACAAGGGATGAAGTTGCCAGCTGGCAAGAACCCGGCCGGCAATGATGGCGCAGTGGTCGTCGTCGCGGGGTCTGTCGAATCAGAAGGCAGGCTGCCATATCCAGAAGATCCAGAGGAGAGTGATCTCATGTCCTCCTGAAGTGGGGTTTTTGTCAAAATTCAAATTTCTCTCCTAGAGTACCGTTTCATGGGTTCCATTTGAGGGAGGGGAAGTGTGGACGAAGAATGGCTGAGTTGTGGTGACTTGGGTTGCTCCGGAGAAGTGCGGCATGATTTCGGGGGCCTTAAATTTTCACTTTAGTCGGGGAAAAGCGGATCTTCACGATCTTACCATTCTAGTGATCAGCAGATTTGGCGGGCTTCCAGTTGCACCCAGAGTGGTGTAGGTGCCGCTCGGTGCAGTGCCAATTGCACCCACTGTGGAGCCGTAGTAATCCTCGTAAAAGCCGGACTCAGGCGTTAAGGGCGCACGACAATACTCAGTCGAAGGAGAGGGGAAGGATGGGTGGAAGAGTCGCGCCTCCTAAAATTTGTCTGTGAAATCTTCGATCTTCAAAAATTTGACACCTTGTTTGTATGCAATGGACTTTTCAAGTCATGATCAATCAAGTGCATTCCCAAGTATCCTGGTCCCAAAATGTTTCCATTGTTCATGCGGACTCCGTCATGGTCGATCTAAAGTTTAAATCTTAAATCATTTTTCAAAAGTAGGCTTACCTTCATACTCTTCCCTAGTGGGTATTGCTGATCTTGACCGCCGATGGATAGACCAATCGCTCCACCGCCCATTTGGTTTAGGTTTCTGAAGTTTAGGATTAATTTAAAGCTGGTCTTCATCAAATTTAAGCTGTACCTCTTCTGAGCCTTGCCCCTAGGCGATTGAGGCGGATTTCCATGGGCGACATTGACAGATTGCTGGGATTGACCGCAAGGGTTGACCAGAGTACCGTCGGGGTTCTTCTTTGGCTTCTTTCGAGGTTTGTACTTGTAGTCGGGGTATTCCTGGGATAAAAGATTTAGGAATTTTAAAGAAGGTAAAAATTTGACTTGGTCTTAAAATTATTATTATTTTAAAAGGAGTATCATATTTAATCAAAGCTTCAAAAGATATAGAATATGAATCAGGACTTGTAAAAAAATTTAAACTACAAACCTGCATGTGCATGACCCTGAGTCTTTCAGCTTCTGCAATGAACGGGGCTTTTTCCTCTTCGGTGAGTTGGCGCCAACGAGTGCCCAGCTGAAAATAGGAGAAATTCGAAGTTTGAACAGTTCTATGTGGCAAATTGCGGCAAGTGTTCCCTCGAAAATTAATCACCCCCGATTTTTTCTGCGGTTAGCTTGAAAAATCGCGCAAAGTCGTGGGAAACCAAAGTGCAAATGTGAAAGTTTTGCAGATTTGAAAACAAAAGTTGTAATTTCAGGGAAAAAATTAGGGCTATTGTACAATTCTCCAATTTTCGTCGAAATAGAATAGGAAATATGGGACGAATAGTACAAAAAGTAGAAAGTAGCATATTCTGATTTACCTGCTTGCTAATCTCAGCATTATGCATGTCAGGTTGGTGCTCGCAGATTTTCCGCCGCTCCATTTGACTCCACACCCTGAACGCGTTCATCGGTCTTTTGATATGGTTTGAGGATTTCTTGCAGTTCGTAGCGTCCGAGTATGGAGTTGTACTGGTCGAGTTGGCGGGTTTCGTGGTCGGTTGCATCTAAATTCTCATTTTTGCTAATGGCTCAACTTTTTCTAATATTCGAATTTCTGTTAAAATTCAATATTTTTCCAATTTCCTGATCAATGCTGATGGATGGGTAGATTTTAGAAATCAAAACCGCTTGAAATACTCCTCCCCAAATGACCCCCTTATTATGTGTCTGTTTTTATGTCCCCTATGGCAGAGAAATGATGATCATTCTCAGTTAGTTTACACTGAATGGAAGATACGATTTGTAAAACGCGAGGCTTCTCGTTTCTCGACGAGGCGAAAACTGCAAAGTAGCTTGGGGCAAATTTACGAAAAGTAACCAAAAATCGGCCAATCAAGATGGTCAGAAAAACGAAAAACAGCATGATTTTAGAAAAATCCAAAGTGCTAGCTAAGAATATCGTGTTATGGATAAAACTAATGATTGCAAACTAGGTAAGGGAAATTTCACGATATTCTAAGCTAAATTTAAACTCTAGGCTTTTTACATGTTTACATTTGCAAAATGCGCGTATTTTTATGTTGCAACTTAAATCGACAACTATCGAGTAAAGTACTTATACAGAAATTGCATATAAGTTATGATGATGATGATGATGCAATACTTAAACACCCTTTTCATAAAGACGTACACAAGGTCAATGAAAAAAGAAGTTAACAAAAGCAATCTGGAGAAGAATGGCACTTGATCCTTGAGAAAAAAGATATAGCCTGAGGGTAGAATTGTAAAAATTAACAAAAAATAATTTTTGGGTAATTAACCAAAAATTTTTACCTTCATCGCCCCGAAACTCGTGTCCCATTGAATATGATGCTGCATGAAATGAGCAGCTTGCATTTCATAAGGGTCCTTAAATTGAAATTTAGAAAATTCATGGGTCCTCTATTTTAGACTTACAGCCATGGAAAAGTGCGGCTCAGATTTTATGCCGTTTCCGAATTCGCTCGATTCCTTCTTAATTTCCATCGTTGAATCCATCCCGAGTAGGGGTCTGGAAATTACATTTTTGAAATAAAAGACTTTGCTGAATTTTATAGTTGTAGTTCTCTTGTAGAACATAAAATCGATGTTCTTGATAAGCGTGAAATGAATTATGACTACATGATGAAATTGATGAAATACTGAGATATTTAGGATTAAATGAGATAGAATTTGAAATTAAGAGGGTAGAAAGACAAAACCAGGTCAGAGATTGCATATATCTAACCCGTGAATCTTGGGTCTCGGATATTGGAAATATCGATTTTCTCGATTTAATTAATAATATTTTTTAATCTTCTTCCGAACTTTTCCTTTCTCTGCCTCATTAAAAAGTGAACGCGAGTTGGCATTACACGGTCAATTAATTAATAATTGTCGTCGTCGTATTTTTTTAATTTCGCAACTCTTACTTTTCAGTTACGGTTCATACAATGGCAGAGAAACATTACGAAAAAATATGAGATTCTAAGATATGAAAATAAGAAATAGCGTTGGAATTTGAAGAGAGAGGAGAGAAGCCAGAAAACGCCTCGAGGGTAAACCGGTAAATGACAGTGGGGGGTGGCATAATAAGGGAAGAGGGAAATAACAAGAGTCTCGAGAATGCGAATCGGTAAGCCTCCGTCGGAAGGTAAGTGGATGGGAAAATCTTTCGCCTCACCTCGGAAAAATCAAGGGTTAATCGCGTATGAAAAATTCTCGCGTAAAGAAAGGTCAAACGATTATCTAGCTTATTAGAGAAAAGTGAAGTTTTTTTGAAGACTCAAAAAATCAAGATTTGCAGAAAAATTGGCGAAGATCAACTTTTAAAATGAGGATCAAGTTAAAAACTCTAAGAAAATAGGCGAAGATCAGCATTTGAATTGGAGATGAATTTTAAAAGCCATGAAAATTGAATTGATTATGAATCAAACCTGCGACTTTTCGATGTGTGATCAGAAAGAAATAGCAATAATAAAATCACGAGATATCAATTTGTAAGTTACCAAGTAAGGGGAAAAGCGAGAGGGTTCAAGAAGTAAATCGAAAATATTAACGAAAACACATCAATAACGATAAATCGACTAAATTTAGCATTGAAGTAAACAGGTCAAATGAAATTCGGCAGGCAAATAGATAAAAAATATGAAAGTTCTAGATCTCAGATAGGGTATTGAATAGAATTGATTATTCTGCTTATTAATTAATGACAGATGTAAAGTAATAGAATGATTACATCGTATTTTACCAACCTGTGTTTGGCTTACAAGTTTTCTATGGAAATGGCTTGAAACGAGTCATCAATAATAGATCGAACGAAAAAGTTACTGGAAAATACAAGAAAAGACAAAACTGAATTTGTCCCTCTGAGAAAGGAAGGAAGGGAAAGGGATGCCTTCAGGCAAAGTTACTCTCGTCGGAAGAAGCAGTATTACGATATAGGAGGGTAATAGTATGCCAATTTAGGAGAGGGGAAAAGATGGAGAAACGAGAGAAAGATTTGAAGAGTAGTTAACACCATCATCATATACGGAAACAGGCACTGTCTCGCCCCTTGAATCTCGAGCGAAATAGTACTGTAATTTGAGAGAGAGGCAAAGATGCAGAAAACAGTCGAGAGTAGTTTAAAGCAGCGGGACCGACCGAAGGCAACAACGAATACGACGAAAACGAAGACATTAACCCCGAGAAGCCCTGGGAGAGTTGTTCGGGAATTCTTCGAACCCCAAAAACAGCTAGGATTTGGGAATTTATTATGCCTTAGTAAAGGTACTAAGGAAAATTATAATAAAATACTTTATGAGTTCTAACTTTCACTATCTTATGTTGTACTACTTTCGTTAGTTGTTTGAAATTGATAAGAATGAATAATCTTAGCTTACACAATTTTACCGGTAAATGAATCAGACTAGTAGTAAAAATGTTGCAAATGCGAAAAATTGCCTGTTTGCTGCCCTGTTAAATCTCGACAGGTTTGGAGAGGAATACGTAAGACCGACGTAAGGGAAATTTGGATCATCAAGACGGGAAAACTTGGAGGTGGAAAAAAATCGTCGAAAATGACGAAAACCCGCGAGATGAAATGATGCCTCTCGAATTCTCGCGAGATCGCATCTGAAGGCAGAGGTGGCAGAAAAACAACGGGGAAAACAGCTGGAATACAGGGGTTGGGAAATAGAAGATTGGGGGTCTTTTATTTGAAAGTGTCTTATAATATATTCCGAGGGTCTCCTATTTAGAGAGGGGAAAATTATAATTTAGAAAGGCATTTAATTTGAGGGAACTTGTAATTTAGAGGGACTTCTATTCTAGAACTCAAGATAAAGAATATTGATAAAGATTGTTTATTTTCTAGGTTTGCGGTACTTCTTCAATAATGGTGATGATCGTAAACCATCTAGATCAAAGAGCCAAATCATAAACATACGCATATGGACTAAAGGCGGCTGCAATATGGCGCAAAATGCCGAAAGAACTTCTTCGCCAATGATGAAAGATAGGTTGAAAGCCCGAAAAATATACGGCGCAGCACCGAGCTTGAACCGCATACCAAAGCGCGCATTACTAATATACAAATTACGTATACAGTCTCAGGACATATTTTACAACCACTTGCTTTTAGGGGGGTCGGCGTCTCGAGAAATCTCGACATGACTGCATGCAAAAATGCTAACCGGTTTTCCGTGCTTCAGAGTAAATTTAAAGAATATCAGCTTTTAATGTGGTAAAAATCACGTAAATTCTGGAAAGATTAATAGAGTTGGCCGTGAAAATCAGCTTTCAGTATGGTGAAAATCAGATGGCTAATCATGGAGATCAGATTGGAGGAAAAAATCCGAAAAATCTGAGGGTATCAAAAATCGATCATCACTACGGGTCTCTGCTTGCTTTCGGGAGTGAAATCTCGCCTTCTAAGGCCGTGGCGGCTGGCGCCAAACTTACGACTGTTTCCTCTGTTGCCAGCTGCAAACCCGCTTGGGATACGCACGTAAAGGGGGTGGTCGAGAGAAAGACATAGGAAAAATGAAGCAGATAAATGATCATATCGCTTGAAATCAACCCTTATGAATTTCGATCAAGTCGATAAATCAATAAATATCGATTTTGTCTTAAGCTTTAAACGGAAAAACTCTGTAGCAGATCATATGGTAAAGTGTAGCTGGACACAAGACTGATAAGACGGAAAAAGTGAAAGTTTTAGGATGAAAACATGGAAAAGCGCTACGGGCTCACATAAGTTTTTGTTAAAAAATCATGGTACGGGAGGCGAGTCGTATTGAAAATCTCGTCTTTACCCAAGTCATTGCGCGAGGAGGTAATCTTTGCAGCAAGGACACGGCAGGAGGGCGGAGCTTAGTCTTCTCTCTCTCCCCTTCTTGGCTCAACTACCGTATTCGTCACCGGAACTCAGCTGCGCAGCGAGAAAGATTTTAGGCCACGCCCCATTTTTGCTAGAGGGATTTTCCTATAGGAAAAAACATACTAATCGGTCAGCCGTAAAGAACCGTCAATTTTACGCACAAAAGAGCAGCAATGTTTAGGTAATGGGTACAAGATTGAGATAATAGATAAGAAAAGTTACATGCTGAGTAGAAAGGATCCGCAACAATTCAAAACAAATGCCTAATGACCGTACAGGTGGTTGCATAATTTAAGCAAACAATAAATTTTAAATGAAAATGTACAAAATACAATGAAGAGCCAGCAAAAATTCTAAATGGCTGATGAAAATGGGTAGAAAAATCACTATTCAATGATAAGAAAAGTGAGGAATCACGAGAAATTTGGAGAGAAAAAGGTAAAAACTGCCTAAGGCGATAAAAACGGAGTTATTTTTAGAAATGTGCAGCTATTCATAGAGTCTGGACGCAAAAATGATCAGAATTTGATAAGGGACGAAAGTTGGAAATTTCTAAAGCATGCGCTGAAAATTATGTGTGCTTTTGCATCTTTGGACTCAACAAAATGAATTTCATGTCTGAGAATGCATGAAGCCCCAAATACCAAGACAATACTATTCTCAGAGAAGATAATTTTGCATAATTTGACGACCTTCCTTTCTCGCATTTTCAGGCAATAAATTAACGAGATTAAGCTGGATGCCTCAAGGCATTGAAATGATTGATTCATTTTTGACTCATTAGCATAAAGCACGAATAGTCGAGTGGATAAATGGCCGGATAATTGAAAAATCCCGTCTGAAATTGAACAAGAAAGATTCTTGCAAAAATGTAATATAATGAAAGAACTAGTTATAAAACATGATAATATCTTCTTCACGGGTGAAGGAAGATCAGACTGGGGGTGGGTCTTGTAGCCGAAAAAGTGGCGAGAAAAAGGGTGAAAAAAAAAGGGTAAGTCGTCAGAACAGGTAAATGAAATGAGGCACGCGAATGAACAGGGAGATTGAAGGCTAGATAGCAGAAAATGAGGGCCTACAATTCCGGGGCTGAGTTTTCAACAAAAAAATCCCGGAAATAGACTATATCCTCTAAAATCCGGAAAATCCAAGAGCATGGCCTTTAAAGTTTTCCTAGAGTAACAAGTCAACTTTGAAACTTTGGAAAAATAACGAGAATAGCTTTTCTAATGGAGTTTCAGGTGAAGAGGGGATTTCAATCAACCCAAAACCACCCATCAATCAGTTCCAATGAAAACTCATGACGAACTAAGGGCTCGTAACCTTTCATTGCCTGTGTATTATTTCAACCTGGGCGCGGTGCGAGGGAGTTTCAGAGTTTGATACCAGCCAGTTTTTTTCGCCTATGTTTCAACATCGAGGAAGGAATTTCGGTATTCCCTTGGAAGACCTTCATCCACCCCGCTGTGAGGTCGCCGAATGCAATTGATGAAAAACGTGCGGCGCGCATCGCAACAGGAATGAATGACTTCTTCAGTTTTCACCGAAAAGGGCAAATGGATAAATGGTAAAATCGCTGGCTTTAAATTTTAGAATAGAAGACAATGG
This sequence comes from Diploscapter pachys, assembly GCA_002287525.1. Taxonomy (NCBI): domain Eukaryota; kingdom Metazoa; phylum Nematoda; class Chromadorea; order Rhabditida; family Rhabditidae; genus Diploscapter; species Diploscapter pachys. The sequence continues at coordinate 164,522 of LIAE01009134.1, read as the reverse complement.
ATCAAATCCTACTGTGCTGATAAGACTATTTTTCTTAAATTTACCCTATTTTTCAAGGTCTTGATGAGACCTCTTTGAACTTTCATAGATATTTTTGCCAGGGCTATTGGAACTCGAACTCATTAGCGAGACCCATTTTTAGGACTTCCATCAGCTCTGGCTTTTGCAGAAAAATGAATTTTCAGGGGGAATTTCATAAATTCTGCCATGTCACGGAATTTCACGCTTGTCATAGTCATATGGTGCGGGAAGGGCGTCCTAACATTTCTAACATCTGGCATTTACAGGCTCCCTCCAAAAATCCATCGTGTTTTATTCTCTAACCACTTCCAATGTATTAAGATAGGCACTGAGTCAGAGTGCGTTCATTCATTTTTCAACATTTCACACACACACTACGTACAATTCTGCCAGTTTCACTTTCTCTGCATCTTTTTCGCATCTCATTTTTTCCGATCTCTCCCATTTTCGACCCCTTGGGCATCAATCAATGGGGGATTTCGATGAAAGACGAAAAAAGCCAAAATGAGGGAACCAAATGGTAACATGAAGAGTACCATTTTTGGGAATTAAGATACCGAAATGGCAAGTACATTGGTCAAAGTGTTAATCTTCTAGGTAAATACCAAATTGAGTCTTGCCACTGGGGATAATAGCAATTGAGTGGGGGCTAAGTTAGGGATAACCGGAAGTGGGATTAGCGATTTGGCAAAGTTTGTCAACATAGTGCCAATCGACTTTAGATTTATGTAAATTCAAAACATCCTGAGCTCTTCAAAGTCGAATTCGATTTAACCCTAAGATAAAGGGCTAAAAGGTGAAGTTTTCGACTTTTTCTATCGGTACTTGACACTTTGAATAATGGCGGTGCTTTCTTTGATCGGCGGATCGCGTTTTCACTTACAAAGGCACGCAAGAAAGCAAGGAGAAGCTTGTTTTGAGTAAAGAAGGTAGAAAGAGCTATGGTTCGGGTCAGGTAGCTAAAAAATTTGGTGCAGTACCCCGCCGAGTGGGCAAACAGACCAAATAAGAGACGGCAGAATGGGATGGCACGCGAGTGGGGGACAGCATATATTGCGCACAAATGCAGACATTGTTGCATAAACTCACGCGCTATTACGGGCTTGACACCTATGTGAAGAAATCACTGCTAATACGCAAATAACGCATTTGCCCTAATTTTTGTAAAAATCGAAAAATCAGCCCCTCTACTCGCTTGGCCAAGCAGCCCGACCACCTATCCCATCCTCATCTAATCTGCTTGAATATGCGAGCCGCTTCCGACAGCCTTAGGAATTTGAGATTTTTTATCCTTTCTGGGATAACGTGAAGGGCCTCATTTGGGCGTACCGCCAAAGCGACGGATGTACATCTCAATTAGAGCCGCAGATAAAGGGTCAAGAAAGGTGGAGGCTACCATTTCTGGGAAAGATTGCCAAAAATTTAGACGAAAAGGTACCATTTTTCGACTCATATCTAAAAATAGCAACTTTACGAATACATTTCATTAGCGAAACATCTCAAATTTTTCTATTGTCTAAGTTCTTAGCTGATAACTTTCAGCATAAAGCATAAAAACCGGGTGTTCAGTTTAAAACGATGAAATGTTTAGTATAGTTCCCAATTTTGGGC
>LIAE01009134.1:94432-162798 GCA_002287525.1 Diploscapter pachys | reverse complement strand
GCGCTAGTCATGAAATCGAAAATACGGAATATGTAAAAGTGAGTTTTTCACTAAACAGGGATTTGAAATGTTTACGAATTTAACGCATAGGAGGTCACTGGACAAAATGAAATGTGGGTGTTTATTTTAAACTTAGGATGCTTAAATTTCGGGTAGCTTAAATGTTTTTTTTCCGTTTTAATTCAAGGGATATATGAAATCTCTTAAGGTCAAATAGCTAACTGTTGCAGCGAGTAGTTGATCTCGGAGGCAGCTGTTTTATGGGATTTGATATATCCGGATATTCAGGCCAGGAAAATTGACAGATATGAAATTACGCAATTTCTAAGTGAACCGTAAAATGATGAGAGAGTACCATCAAAATATGCGGTTACGCAACGACTATTTATGGTAAACACTTAAATTCCCTCATATTAGGTAAAAAAATTCGAAAAAAAGCCTAGTATTATGCTAATTTTTAGAAGACCCCCTAAATAGAAAACTCCGAAATCAATGATTGATAGAAGTCGAACGCCTGTGTCACAAATGAAATAACCCAGCCGGGATAGGGCCGGTCGGGTTTAATGAGCCACAAGATACAGTAATCAATTGGAGGAATAGAGGGGGATGGAAGAGAGCGCAGAGAAAGATATTGCCTAATGAAAACACGACTCGAAAAAGAAATATCATGAATAGTAAGAGAAAAAGATGCACAATTTTGGCGAATTTGTATGAGAAGTGTGTGTGTGTGGAAACATTCGTCTAGATAAGAAATGGTTTTAGACCCATCGGCTAATGTGGGAACGACTATAAAATTAGGTAACGGTTGAAAAAACTTGAGGAAAAATGAAGGTCAACAATTTTTCAAAGTACAAAAAATCAGACTTACGGTAAAAATCCCGAATAATAGTAGATTTGATTTGCAGGAAAATAGGGATTTTCATAGATATCCATTTCGTAAATTGACAAAAATACTGCCAAAGCAGGCGTAAATCGTTTGAACTCTATGGCCTTTCAGGTAATATTCATCTTAGAACTTCACACCTAACTTTCCATTGTTTGTTGATTGACGGATATGCCCGAATTTGATATGTCCTTCTACGAGACTTCATATATCCTGGCATTTTCATACTCGAAGTTGAATGATATGATGACAAAGCGCTTTCGAAAATCCCGCTTTTTGCCTAGGTGAGAAGTTTTCACGCCTATTTGTGAATTGCTAAATATTGAAAACTTATGATTTTCACTATTTCAATTCAGGGATACTGTAATAAGCTGTTTTCCAGGGTCATTTTCGTTCAGTTGCAAATTGTTAGAAGGAAAAACGGAAGACATAAATCAAGAAAAAATCGACAATTGTTGCTGAAATTAAGAGATAGAGGGGAAATTTAGAGATTTAGAGAAATTGGAGGTTAGACAGACAGGTAACCTTTGATGACCTGAGGTTATAAAGCAATTGCGGAGTTGTTTGGAGAGTGTAAATCAAGTCTATACGAAGGTGATAGTAATAAATTGTCAGGAAATATGGTAATTTCTCAATAAAAGCAACGAAATTTATTTATAGACCACCCAAAATTCCCAACTTTTCCCATCGATCTTCAAGATCTACAAAAAAATGTCTGCAGCTGGCGTTGAAAGTTATCTACTCGTTATGCAATCTCTGCGTCTCTACTCCCTCCAATGTTGAAGCATACCGACTTTGTCGAAAGTTAATGTATTCGTCCTTAGGCGTTCCCTTTGATAGTCTCATACAATGATGAAGGATAGGCATGAAAACAGGCCGAAATAATTCGGGGATTCTTGAAAATGACCGACGTTTTTATGTGGTGCAACAGGTGCGCGTGTCGGACAACTCCCGATTTTGTCTACTTCTTTCTTGCACTCTCCAAATCACGCGCTATTTTCAGAGATATGCTAAATGCAATTATTCTTCAGGCAAAAAGTCGGGTGTATTTCAAAGCATCGAACGGCTAATTGGACACTATTTTTGTCAAAGTAAATACCGAGCGAGAAATTTAAGCGGAGGAAAAAATTAATGGATTCAGATTTTCTGTAGGAAACGTTAAAAATGCAAGTTTATAGAGGAAATCTTCTAGAAACCGATTTTCTATAGAAACCCAATTGTAAAAAATGTAAAATTCTGCAGGAAATCTAAGAAAAACCGATTTTCCGGTTTTCATCCGGGTAATTAAGGTAAGTTGCCTTTTTATGGAGCACATCTTCAACTTGATTGAGTCCACCTTAGTCGGTCGACTCTTTGAAGTTTACGAGAACAAGGCTACGGTAATTAACATAGTCTAATACTTGAGGATGGGCAGTAAAGTCGGCTCAGATACAAAACAAAGATTATCGTCTTTAAATGCAGGTATTCTAATTAGCACTTATTCAGAGATTTAAACAATAGAAAGGAGTGTCCTATTACAAAGAAGCGTGTGAAAAAGATGGGGTTAATAATGACAAGTGTTTAGACGTTTATAAATACGGTAAATCCCTTACCTACAATTGAAATCGAATAATAAAATCTTAGATACTTGGGAATAAATTTGACCAATCTGAAAATTTTTATTTAAGTTTAGAGAGCGAAGAAAAAGAAACAGAAAAAGCGTATTGGTTCAAGTATTTGTGTTTTTTTCACAAGTTCTGGCCATTCTAATGGGTTTGTGAACGACGTATTCAAGAAAATTTTCAGGGCTTAAAAATTCGCTACAAAACTCAGATCAATCAATCAGATCGGGCAAAAAAACCGAACAACTGCTTGGAAATTTATAATATTGCTTTCTTCACAGATGAAGATCAGATTTATGAAAATCTATTTTCAATGTTGAAGTATAGTAAGTTAAAAATGGCTGGGATATATTCTAGATATTGGGGAAATCAGAAGGTGGAAAGAGCGCAGGTAATAGGGAATGAGGGTCGCTACTAAATGGGCCAAATTATTGCATGGGTCTGTTTCAACCTACCGACAAGATACTCAATAGAATTGAGGCTACAAATTATTAAAAACAGCCTCCTTGACCAAAATTACGACCGTAAAATCTCGAAGATTTTGGAAACAAGGATACGGTAGTCAATTATGACTTGAAATTCCCGACAAGCATCATCAAATAAATCAAATTTCTGCCCAAAATGGAAATCAACGAGGCGTCTTGAAAATGGCGCGCTTCATAGCGGAAAATTGAATAAGCATATTACGACTAAATCGCGGATTAGGGATTACGGTAGCTCTGCTACGGAAAAATGCTATTTCATTGAAATAGAAGGGATTAGGCTGAATTGGGAAGGAAAACGCATTTGCAACTTAGCGAAATTGACTAAAACTGGTTGGTTTTCGGGGACAAATTTTATGTGAGGAAATGTGGATTTCGTTAAACAAATTCGTGTAGATCTTGATAAAGATTACGGTAATTGATGGCAAGACTCGAGAAATGATAAGAAATTGTGTGTTTACACTTAGCTCAATAGCAAAATTAGTTCTGATTGAACAACTGTTATGCTAGATCAATCCTACGGGTTTTTGTAATGGATTATCAGAAAATGACAACATCTTGAATTTCGCATTTCATCAAGCTTAAAAATGTTTCTCTCGAACTTTTTATGGAACGTACAAAATCATATCGCTAGTTCAAAGATAAGCTCGTTGAACTTACAGATATTTTGCAGATTTCTGCCTGTTTTTACGCGGATTTGGAATTTGAGGCAATTTTGTTGAAAGCTATTGTGCGAAGGAGTGTGAAGCTGAAAAGAGACCAATTCTTGGAATTAGGGATCAATTTTGAATATGCGATATGATTACGAGATTTTACTAGTTTGCACATCGACTTATGCCTGAAAGCACTTAGCGATTATAAACTTAGCGCCTGATTTTTGAAGCGATTACCTCAAAGTCTCGGCAATCGCTAACATGTTGAAAATATGGCCATATATTTTGTAAAAATCTGGCGATTTTAGATAGATGAAGCTAGAAAAATATTATGTTTAATCAAATTGTTTTCCTAAAGAGTGAGTGTAGAGAATTAAAGTTTGCTAAATAATCACATATTAAAAGTGAAAAGTTCAAGTTTCTGAGGAAGAAAATGGTGAAATTTCGGATATGAATTTCACACAGCGGGGGCGCGCGTGGAGAAAAAGAGGATTTACTCGCAAATTCAAGTCGATTATGAAAATATGAAAATGCATTTTCCCTTCGTCTCTGGCAATGTCTATGTTAAAAAATAGCGCTCTAAAAGACTCTGTCATACTTAAACAGGCGTATTATTTCAGATTTAAACATGCTCACAATTCGCATCAAGATAATGGTATTTTGATAGTGAATTCAAAATACGCTAGCTCCGTATTACCGTAATCCGTTAAAGTTGAAATTTTATTTGAAAAATAGAGGGATGTATATTTTTGAGAGGGAAATTCGACTTGGGAGTCCGATACTAGTCATTTTTCGCTAAAAATGTCGATTTTCACCTCTCGACCACCTTAACGACCGGGCTGCGTCGGCATTTTTCAACTTATCTGGCTTCGAATCTAACGGTAAAAACTCATTAAAGTCGAAGGTAGGCAAAGCGCGTCGGTATAACATGAAAAACGAGGTAGGGGTCATTACAAATCGCTATCTATGGAAAGGTAAGTTTTATGAATTTCGAATTTTTCACCAGAAAAGTTGAATATTGTTGCGCAATCTGAGAAAAGGCAAGGATAAAGAATTTTTCCGTGAAGGTCAGAAATTTCCCATGATTGTTGGAAAGAAAGATTTCTACAGATCGTTAACCCAAGTAAAAGCTGGTAGTAAGGAGGATAAAAGAGGGATGAATGTTTGGGTGAAAAGGCAAAAATTTTAGGGTTAAGTCAAAAAATAAACAAATGAATCTAAACATATGGCATAAAAGTATTTGATATGGTTTTTGATATATCCGAAAATTTCTGGTAGGTTGATGGAAAATTGTGGTCAAATCCGATTTTCTCATCATCGATTTACCCGATTCTAACGTTCGATAATGAATGGCCCTAGCAGTTGTTAGTTAGTGGATTTGAGAGTTGAGCATCGCAACTTTGCTAGAGATTTTCATAAATCCCAAGTGTCAATCCCTGAATACGTAATAGGAAATCCATATATTTTATACTTAATAGAATATTTCTCGAACAATATCGTGTTCTCTCTGTTTTAGCCGTAAATTGCGTTGGGCTTTATTCTCAAGTATATTACGTCATGAAGTTGATATTCGGTAGCGAAAAGCGGCGCTTTTGATAAATCAAAATAGTATTGAAGATTTCGGGTAAGTCCGCCAAAATCTCGAAGCGATTTTGCAGACTTAATTTTCAAATCGCACCGACAGAGTAAAGGGGTTTGAGATAATCATGGAGAATTTCCGATAAACCGAAGAAAAGTCCCGCCGAGAGGTAAGCACGTGAACTTAAACACATGCCCACAAACAGATTTTCTAGCGTTTGTTATCGTAACCTAACGGAAGTTTTTGCCTAAATCATATTTTCGAGAAAAATATAGTTGGTACATGTATATTTTCAGATGGAAGATTATTATGTAACAGTGAGAGTGAGTTTCGAGAAAACTCATGTCTTACTATATCGGGAAAATTACGGACAATTATTGCGACTAAAAATACAAATTCGTTTGAAATTGTAAAAATCGAAAAATAGTCTCCGCACTAGTGGTTGAGGATCATTTTGTGCGTTTTTCTTGGAGCTTCATCTTTCTCCCCTCCTTCTTCATACTATTTCTCTACGTCTGCTTCTTTTCCAATCATTTTCCCACACTATTTCGCCAGTTCTCTTTCTTCGTCTCCCTAATTTGACCATACTATTTCTCGGCTTTTCCTCTGTCTCTGAAAGCGTGCACTTCTCACCCTCAGGGACTGTTTACCTCAGGTCAACAAATGAAAACACTCTCCTAGAAAATAGCGTTGGAAAAGAAAAATATTGAACAATTTCGAAAATTTTGAAATCTCTTAACAATCTTATCAAAATGAATAACTTATAACCTAGCTTATAAATCTACCAAGAACACCTGTCTTGTCTCGTTAATGTGGGTGTAATATTTTAACAGAACTCAATAGAGCATGAGAAAAACTACAGTAAATTGGGCTTCGTAGAGAAAAAAGTTCACCAAACATTTGTGTATCAGGTTCACTAATTGAAACACATTTTAGAAGGGTTAGAGAAGGAAGGAAAATAGAGAGTGCGAGAGAAGGAAAGAGAAAAGCGTCACGATATGCTCAAGAATGGGGGATGAGAAACTTGGAAAGTCGTCTCGCATAATGATCATATGAAATCGGTAAATTAAATTAGAAATATTATATAGCCACTTGCTAAAATAATTATTGCATCATGTCTCAGCAATTAATATTTGAAACACTATAGCATTTAATTATGATATATCAGCCATTTTTCTAAATAGTCCAAATTAATTTCATGCTTCATTATGTGTTGAAATGTGTTCTTCCCCGTAGCGAGGGTCAAATTTACCAATAATTACTATAATTACGTTGCGTCAATACGATAATTGTCTAGATTGCGTAAGAAATTAGAGAGCATGAGAAATGAGTGTTCGAAAAGAAGAAAATTATGACAAGAGAGTGCGAATTCTTGAGGCGTCATGCATGGGAATGCTCAATTTCTTAAAATTTATAAAAGTCAGATTACTGTAGTATTTTTTTTTCTAGAAAAAAGTTATTTTACTTTGTAAGCATATCATGTTTTCAGTACAAAAGTCCATTTTGATTAACCAACCCCAGGAGAAATTAAGTCATAGAGCATAAAATAATAATAAATTGTGGTATATCGAATCATAAAAATCTATCTGAAAATTTCCTAAATCCGTATTTTCTCCCAAAATCTGGAAATAAGAAACACTATCGGCATTTGTGATATGTATCTTTCAAAAATCGGATATATCTCAGACGGCTTTTGTCATCTATGCCTAAGCATACGATTAGAAATTTTTCTTCCCTCTCTAATGCATCGTTTCAGGAAACAATCATCCAACGGCAGATATTATTTATCCAGCTTTATTTATAATTTTCACCATCTCATTTTAAAATACTATTTCGCCAAATTAGAAAATAATAAATGGACAATGGTCCATAGACGAAACTGGGAAAATGAAAAATTAAGTCAAATAGATTAAGGGATATGCTATAATATGGGGTCTAAAAGCTGACTGGCTTATACAATTTGCAGATCCGAAAACCGTAGGAAATCGAGTCGATTTTTTCCTATGGAAAAAGGAGGTGTTTCAGACGGGAAATTGCGGCTTTTTAGCACGATTTTTTTTTGCAAATTTTAGGCAAAAAACGAAATTAATTGAGTTGTAGATAAACTTTATTCTCTGATTTGATAAAAGATAAAGATAAAAGTAAATATAAAGATTAACGAAATAAAAGCATAATCTAGGGATTTTAAAACTATCATTTATGATATTTCATAAATGGTATGTGATAGTTTGTGCTGACGAATTTGGCCTCCTTCAGTCTCATGAATTTTCGATTCCTCGCTAAATGATGTTGAATGATTTTCCTATGATCTACATATCCGTTGTCGGCGTTTGTTGTCTTTGTTGCCAGGTTTGGCGACTCGTTCTTGGGAAACTTCGTTGTCATCGGTCCGATCTTCGTTGTTTTCGGTCTATTTGGTGGAATTCTGAAAAATGACAGGTTTTTGACATCGATATTTTACATTCAACCTTGTTACTTTGATCCTTCGATTTCTGTTGTTTTGCTGATTCAGACGATTCTTCAAATTTAGCCTGTTTCTAGCAGCAATATCAGATCTTCGACATAATTTGCAATATCCTCCATCCCTTCCAAATCGACCTTGGAGACCCATCTGAAGTGGTAGGCGTACCAAAAATGGTCAAAATTTGGTACTCACCGGCCCAGGTCTACCATTTGGGGCATTCTTCCTATTTCTACCAGTCCTACCCATCTCACCCACTGCTCCCAAACTTCCTGGAACTCCATCTATTTTTCTGCCTTCAGGACCTGGTAATCCTAGAAAAATTCAAAGTCCCAATCAAAATTTGGCAACACACCCATTTTCCCTCTGGGGCCGGGTGGGCCTCGAAGATTCGGGGTACTGAGTCGATATCCGTCCTTTCCTTTGGCACCATCGCTACCATCTTCTCCTGGCTCTCCTAAAATGGTACCACCTTGAACGCTATCTAAATGGTACCAACCTGGTAGCCCTCTATCTCCTATCTCGCCGACTCTTCCTGGTGCACCTACCTCGATCCGATTTGGGTCCTCTTGTGCTGGTATCCCATCCACCCCTCTAGGGCCCATTTCTCCGATCTTACCATCTGAGCCTGAACCATTGATGGTAACATTTTGGGGCTTGTATCATTTACCAGGAAGTCCAATTTTTCCTTGAGGGCAAGAAATGCAACCTCCGAAAACGGCTACAGACCAACCATTTGATCCAGAACTACCTGGAACCCCATCGATTCCGTTCTCTAAGATTAACAATTTTAGGGGATTTCAAATACTCCATAAAATACCTCCGTTTTTTCCTGGAACACCCCTCGGACCTTGCGATCCTCTGGGACAGTTTTCAGAGCGTTTTTGACAATCTTTAACAATCTTATCATTTTTAAAGTTAGTTAAAATCTACCTCGACAGGTAAACCTATGAACGACGCTAAATCCATGATTAGAAAAGGCTTGAGAAACTGCAGGACTATTTCGATTTGAGTTGTTAATTATAGGGTCGAGATTTCCAATAGAAGGTTCAGTTAGATAGTCGGATTCTCTAAAATTTTAAATCTAATTTAGCCCCGATTTTTCAAACCTTAAAATTCCCTCCCTTCGAATGCGTGCATTGTAGACGTTAAATTCCTCCGAGAATATCAACTTCCAAGCGTCGTTAGAATAAAACTGAAATTTTCTATGAAAAAAAAAAAACAAATTTTAAAGCGAAACCTACAGAAAATTTCTGTCTTTCAGCGGAAATTTCAAGTTCCAAGTGTTCAATTTCATAGAATAGATAGAAAATGATGATTTAACAATAAATTAGAAAAATAAAGGAAGAAAATGATAAAACATAACAAATCTGGACGCTAGCGGAAATTTTCATGCTGTTATTGGGAAAATGAATAAGTTATTATTCCTCATCTCTTAGATAAGGCCCTTTTATCCACATACAGACAACAAATTTGCTACTTACTGAAAGGAAATACTCGTTTTTACTTAATAGAGGCTATTTAAGCGAGGAAAAAGGGGTAGAAATGAAAACTTTATGATTTTTTCTACTAAAATTCATCGATATTGAGGGGAGAGTAGATATGCCAGATTGACGATATTTGCGAGTTGAAAAATGCCCCACAAAATGCAGTGTATCGGGGAATGTTTGGGAGGGATCCAGCCCTTGCTAAAATAAGGGATTTCAAAAATCCTCTATTTTAAATTTACTTGTTCGCATGCTTATCCGTTACAGCAGTTCGACACATTTTTTTATAGATGTATTTTTGAAATTTCGCTCCATTGACCGCTAACGCAAAGGCTGATAAGGCAATTAATAGATTTATCATGACATAGATGGCTGAATTTATATCGAAATTTAGGTAAATATAGTTTTAAAAATACTTATCAAAGGCATGTATGAAGTCTTAGGCACGGCATCAGATAGAATTCCTAAATAATTCATGATTTCTAGCCTTCTATTTTTAGACTTACCGAAGATAAATGATAGACTCATTAGATTTGTCATGAGAAAGCTCAGCTGAAATTAGAAATTCCCAAAGGAATATCAAATTAGAGACCTGTGATAGCTTATCAGCTTCTTTATACGATAGCCCATGTACAGTTAGCAAGTTAACAACAAAGGCTGGGGCCACGATTAAAATGATGTAAAATGTGGCTGATCTGGCCATCTTCACCTCAATACTGGCCTAAATTTAAACCAATACTATATTTTAATAATTAAAGTGACTAACTATGTTAATAGGCGCATTAAAATCAGAATTTGATAGAGATATATCAATCGTTCTCCATTCAGAATTGCTGAAATTGACCATTCCGAATTTATCAACTATATTTTCGAAATAATCTGAGAAATTCAGAGTTATCGGCAGATTCAGAGTGTAAGATAGAAATTCGATTGAACAGGTTTGCACATCAAAGGGCATTAACCTCATCTAAAATAGTAAACTGTAAGTTTAGCATATTTAAAGATAATATATACGTCAAAACTACATATACTCGTGACGATCATAATCCAATTGTATACCAAAGTACCGTTCGAAAAGATGCTCACAAGTTGCTGGGAGGAATCGCGAAAATCTGATACGTCTTGACTAAAAATTAAAAAAAAAAATAAAAATATTTTTTAAGAATATGTACTTACGCATCAAGTAAAACTAGATCTGGAGACCATATATCAGAAATTGTAGTTACTATTTTACCAATTCCATTATATAAATTTCTATTCCAAACCAAGCTGAGATTTCTTTTAGTTCACTTTCCGAAGATCAACTTACCGAGGGTCTTTCCAAAACTAAATAAAAGTACGAATTTGGCTAACTTTCAAGAATATGAACTTACTGCTTCAAATTCAAGGATCCAGGTAACGGTTTCCTGAGGTGGAGTCTAAAAATGTTTAAAAATGCAAGTTTTTGAAAAATTAACATACAACTTCTGAAACCTTCAAGAAAATCAGATCTAGGCCGATTGAATTATCTTTTGTTTTGGTGTATTGAGCTGAAAAATTTGTAAGTACCGAATTTTTTCTAAAAAAAATACCATTATAAGGTGCTAAGTTTTTCTTGTAATCGACAAATAAATCAGTGTAGAGTCTTGCTAATTGGAGGTCGCCGCCAACTAAAACACGATTTTTTAAAAGAAAAGTCAAGTCCATACTTACCATTTACTGAAAATCCAGAATTTACAAAGGTCAGAGCTATAACACTTTGAAAAATCAAGGTAAATTTCCTTATCATTTGCCAAAAAATCTTAAAATAGAAGAATCTAGTTGAATTTCGAAACTTGTAGAATAAATATGACTAGTTTAAGCAGGTGCAGGTCTATTGATTAAAACTGCATGTTGAGAAAGTTTCTTTACGTTATTTCTTAGGCTCTTAGAACAAACCAAGTCTATAATTGGGTAATTTAACCGGGCAAAGTGTTTCTCGTCACATAAAAATGTGTACGCAAAATGTTATTACTTTCATATGCGTTCTAAAACTAAGAAATAAAGAAAAGATACAAGTCCAGAATGCAGAAATTAGCTTGCATCATGCTTTCACCAAGTTTCAGAACGACGATAAAGCCATTACTCGCTTCTTTCTATTTGAATATAGTACTCGGTAAATCAAGGAGTTGGGTTAGTGCTTGGATCAGGTGGATATATGATAGCCGCGGATATATCAAATCTCCTGGATATATGAGATTCCTTTTCCAGCGATGGTGATCCGACGCGATTTGGTGGTTCGGAAGAGTCGTGCTCCGAAGGAGAAGCCCACTCACATGCAATTCGTCTTGCGTAACCTCACGCAATTCGACATCGCCATAAAGGCAGGCGAAGTGACGTCATCGAGAATTTGACGTCATCTGAATCTGCAGATCTGGAATCGCTACCCGGACGGAGTGATCTTCGAGGAGCGTCGTCTGGTCGTCTACCGTCAGCAATACTACTCGCTGTTTGCGCAAATTCACGAAGGTCTGCTTGCCAAGGAGGTAGAGTGGAGCTATTTGATCATTCGATGAGATTTTTGAAGTTAAAAATTAGCATACACGCTTTCTCTACACCATTTCTAGTCATAAAAAGTGAAGATGACATTGTAGTTGGAGAATGCAGCATAAAATGTACCAGGAATATATTGCACGATTCAATATGAATTCAGGATATGTGAAATCCTTTAGTCCTCGTTGCGCGATCCGATCGTGTTCCTGGCGCGCTCGATCACTCCCTACAACCGTGTCGCCGAGCTCAAGCAGTGGATGCGCCAGTCGCCCGAGAAAGTCCCCGAACCGATCTCTTTCCACGCCTTCCACGTCCATCTCGTGCCCAGCCAGACTGAGTTCTGCGCCGAAATGGTAGGAAGAGATTTATGAAATCCAAAGAGAGATATATGATATCCAGAGGGTCTATGAATATCAAAGGGGGTATATGCAATCTCTTTGAGTTTCATATAAAACTAAGGATATGAAAATTCATAAACCATAAATTTAAGATCACGGAGATGTATAAAATCCAGAACATTTATGAAATCTACTTTCAGATCACCTTGGACTTCGACGTCATGCCCGTGGAGCCGATTCCTCGCTCGATCGCCCTCTCCAAAACAGCGCTTCAAAACTACGTCCATCTGACTGGAATCGACGTGGAAGAAGGTGGGGGTTGAAATGCAACTTCCGGAAGCTTCTGGAGTTTATAAAGTTGATTCTAGAAGTTATTTGAAATCTCTGGAAGTCCTTTAAAGTTTTTAGAACATCTTTCAGATGTGGTGACGGCGCAGGACTTCAAGCGCAACCAGATCGATCACATAACGAGGCAGGGCAAGGAGGAGGAGAATCTCTTCAAGTTAGTTTCTTGAGGTTTCCAAAGTTGTTCTGGAAGTTCCTGAAGCTTTCCAAAATTTCTAAAAGTCAAAGTTGCAGATGCCACTTCCTGGACAACCTGTTCGAGTGGATATTCCCGACCGTGCAGCCGCAACCCATTCTTCCCGCCAATGCGCCAAAGGTTGCTGCACCACCCGCCAAGCAGCTGCAGAAAGGTGCAATCTCGAATGAACAGCTTGCACCAATCAAGGCATAAAGAGATTAAATGGTGCAATGGATAAGCACAACTGATTGCTGCAAGGCGACTTGAGACCAAATGCGATCTATCAGAATAAACTATACTGAATGAATACGATAGTTTTATTGATTTGTCGATTTTTTCTAGGTTACGGCAGTCTTGACATCATTTATTTTAAATATTATAATGAAAATCACATACGACTTGTAAGCAACAACAATTATGAACGAGACCCTAAAAATGAGTGAAAAAATAAGGACATTCTTGTGGACCTGCGCATAACCGTAAGAGGAATGAGAATTTGGAGAGGGTTTAAGTTAGAAATGCCGAAAAATTGCACAAAAGATTTAGGATTCCATTTTGAGTCGTGATGGAGCTCTACACGACTATAAAGAGATAAAGATGATCTTCATAGCTGAGAAATTAAAAATAACGTTATTTCCACAATAAAATATCGGAAATAAATGTAAGCCCCATTTTAAGGCAGGATAAAAGCTCTAACCGGCTATATAAAGTTGATTTTCATAAGAAAAAAGACAAAAACGACGTAATTTTCAAAAATATGAAAAAATTTTTTATGAATTTTCAAGAAGACCTTCATTGTTGTGCTGCCGATAGGTGAGTCTATTCGCAAGTTCGGTCATCTTGTCTCTAATTGTGTGACGAAAGAAGAACACTATCGTTCCAATATTGCAGAGTAGAGAAAAGCAGAATAAAATCACGAAAGCCTGAAAAAATCGATTTTTCTTCTATTAGCCTATGAAAAATTTTCCTATGACTCACTAATGTCATATGCTTATAGAAGCGGAGGTTTTCCGGGCAGTGCCTGGAGGCGGTTAAATTGTAGTCAGAAAGATCCAGCAAATCATAATCGGTGAAGTTTGCTGCCTTCCACATTTCTAGGGCCATTTTCTAAAAATTCAAATAATTTCGAAATAATAAAGACTCTATGAAACGGTTGAGCAATAGTATGGACCGAGGCGCAAACGAACGAAAGGGGAAGTTTTATCGATTACGGCGAGAGATTTTGCAGAAAAGAAATGAAAAGAACGTTTCGGGTCGAGTTTTTTTTCCAAATATATAGCTGCACTTCACTGTTACCTAGGGGACACTAGACTATAATATAGAAAAAATAAACTCGATTAAACCTTTATAAATCTTACTAACTTTTATCAGATTTATGAAAATTTCATGAAGATATTCGAGAGAAGTGCAAAACTTGTATGAAAATCTATCTAAATCTTGCAAGTTCATTTATGTTGTACTAGGAAAACACGCGTTTTGGCTTGAGATTTTTTCAGGGTGATAAAATTTTCTCTTCAAATGAATTCCCGACGTTCGGTTTCAGCGGATCTGGAAAATAAAAAAAATAAATTCTATTTTTCATAGAAATAGTTCAATTTTACCCGGCGAGTTTCTCCACGAGCGTGCTGTTCTTCGCAGCGCTTGCCAGAGCCGTCAGACCTTGAACCACGTCTTCACTGTCATCCGTCGTCGGCCTGAATCATATCCAGAGTCCAAATGGCGTCAAATTATCGTAATCTCCTACATGTCCTTGAGAATGACGATCGCATCCTGGCAAATCCGCTCAATCGAGTTCTCGCCAGTTCGCTTCAGAAGTCGTTCAGAAAGCTGCAGTAATTTTGGATTTTAAATGACGTTATGATTTTCAGGTAACGTCAACTTACCGTACTCTCGATGTGCGTGACAGCGTAGGCGAGTGCCGTCACTTCATCCAGAATCCCGTCGACGTCGTACTTTGAGTCGATCAGATAGTGGACGTGGTGCACCGCGAGAATGCTGTCCTACAAAATACGGTAAATTAAAGAAATGAGCAAAGTGGACCTTGACGATATCAGCGACCTGCTCGAGTCGGGTCATCTTCTCAATCAGCAGGTTTTCCTGAAATGGGATATATTGAGTCGAGATCTATAAAATCAGGATATATCAAATCCCCCTCTAACTTGGTCAAGCACCCTCTCAGTGCGCTCTAGCATATCACTGTCCTGCATTTCTGCTTTGTCCCGTCGAATCCTTCTTTCCAATTCGTTCATTCGCGACAGCAGATCCACGTAGTTGTGATTGAAGTCTTCTGTGAGTCTCTGAAATGCAGTAACGTCATCTAAAATTGACGCCAGGATTCAGATAACTTCATCTACCGTATACCTGCATGCCTTGTTCGATGGCCTCTTGGAGCAGCTCGCCATCCTCCAGCTCTGACATCGCGTAGCGCATCAGAAAGTGCATGTCTGAAGATACAGTAATCTATGGCGTGGTCAGAAAATTGACGACGTCGTGATTCAAATGGCATCACCACTCACCAAGAAGCACATCTCTGCATTCATTCACGTTCTGTGCCATTGTAGCCAAACTCGGAAATGAACATTTCAAGATTTGAGTAAAATGCTAATTAAAGAAGCCTTTATTTCAGAAGATCGTGTATTTTTTTCATGAAGATCAGTTTTTCCTAGATCGAATACTCGTCCTCGATGTGAAGGGCGTCCATTATCGCTGAAAATTAGGGTTCATTTGCCAAATTCTTTATCTTTCTCATTCAGTTCTCAATTCTTATATATGGATCGTCATTTTTCTTATTTCTCACTTATTTCTAGTTTTATTCAATTTTTATATTTCCGATACGAAATCTCAACTTGGTACGTCGCTTAAATAGGGTTACATTCACTTCTGATTCATTATTTTAAGAAGAAAAATTTTTTACTTTTCAATATTCATTTCTCCTCAAATTTCCATATTCCGATTTAAGTTAGAGGTCAATCTTTTTCGAACTTCAGGCAGCTCTACTTTTAATATTTCTTGAAACTTCTTACTCTCTTCTTTCTGATCTTGTTTCATTTGAATGTGAGATGACATTTTAGATAATATTCGAAATTGAGAAGATTATTGTTCAACCAATTCAAAATCTTTCATTTATTCAGTTTTAATTTTCAAACATTTACCAAAATTATTCATTTTATGACAAGATATTTCTTCGCAAAATACTCGACATCACTATTCTCTTATCAATTTCCATTCAATGTAAGAGCTCGCTTTCTTGCTCCTATAATTATTTACTTGTTTTAGTTATTTGCACACGAATGTAGAAGTTATTTCCTAAATCAGTACAAGTCTTTAGTTTTAAAAATTAGTTGAACATGTAGACTAATTCCCAGCTAGGCAGCCATACTTACATAGTTTAGTAATAGAGCAGCGCATCCCGAAGAGGTGAGGGGTCAGGTTCGAATCCTGATTGCGAGAGGCATGAGTTTGCATAAAATAACTACTCGCAGCGGACCCAACCGAGATACCACCGGAGATGTACGAACTTGAATTCGCATCGAGTCCGAATCCGAGTTCGTACAGCCCTGGTGATAAAGAAAAATTGTAGCTGAAATAAATATTCTCGAAAATATTTTATTTCGAAAATTTTGTAACCAAATCCAATATTTATTTTATAGTAATTTCAATCCATTAATGAATTTCAACGTAAATTTTTCAAAATATATAGCAGAAATAGTTAATCGATTTCTTGTGAACAGTTGTTGAACGTATTTAAAACATAACATTATTCGTCAGCAGTATTAATTTTAACGCATTTTTCTTATTTTCTCTTCTCAGTCAATCTCTTTTTTCACTGTCCGATTGACGATAAAAGCATTTTCTCTGCCATTTCATGGCATCAATCAATTTAATTTCAGCTCAATACCTTTCAGTATTTGTCAAATTTATTTAATCGTTCTGTCACTATTAATTTCCGCTCTTTTTAATTCAAAATATCAATGCAATGATGTTTAAATAAACGTAAATTTTAATTTTCAACCTCATTTGAAGGGAACATTCTATATAATTAATATGAAGCTTGATCCTAATGGATTATGATTCTTTATTCATTTGAGCACGAATGCATATAATGTGTTCTAAAATAATTAAAATTTGTAGATAAAAATAATTGAGAAATGGTCTGTATCGGCATCGACCTGGGCACAACATATTCGTGTGTTGCCATTATTGAAAATGGTCAACCTGTGGCGATTCATAATGAAGATGGTAAAGCCAATAAGTTGTTAATAAATATTCAATAAATTTACACCTTTGATAAGTGGTACAATAGTAATGTAGTATAAAATAATGTTAAGTAGGAAAGGTGGTTACAACGTTCTATCTAGCATTTAAACAATTTCATGCTTTTGTACATTAGTTACATTAGTGATGTTTCTACATTTTCAGAGCTCCAAAATATGCTAACTTAGGCCGGAATACCCTACCCTCTGTTGTGGCATTTAGCGATGGCGAGATTCTGGTTGGCAGTTCAGCTTTGGATTGCAATACCGATATGACCAATATTCTTTATGGTAAATTTAGATAATTTTAGGGCAAATCAATACAAATGTGATGTTTGCATCGACATGTCGTTGATCTGCCAGTATTACTCATAATTGAACTCAAAAACCTCAAAGACTTCGTAAATTTGTCTGATTTTATTGAAATTAAGAATTTTCAGATTCGAAACGTCTGATCGGTTGGCATATTTTGAACGACCTTCCAAATGCTGATGACAGACAATTGTGGACATTCAATGTTGATACGAGAAATGTAAACAAAATATTCTCCAAATAAAATTTGCGATTATTTTAGAACTCTGCCGGATATGTGCTGAATAAGGGGAAATCGAATGAGAAGTTCGTTCTTCCTGAAGAAGTCTTAGCGAAAATTCTCAAAAGTTTGAAGGATCAAGCAGAAGTAAGTCTTTCATTATCATGCATTGCAATTTAGGGAATTTACTGATATCTGCATACGGTAAACCATTTAGATTTTCTCGATATTATTGAATGAAATATATATCCACTCAATCATTTCGACTTTAAAATAAGCATGCTAATTTTTAACAGCTTTGAGAAAATTCATGAGTTCATGAAATGATATAAAATCTTATAAACTAATTTTCTTAAGAAATACACAAGCCAAAAAGTGACAAGAGCTGTAGTCACTGTACCAGCTTCATTCAACTCCGATCAAATAGCTGCAACGAAGAAAGCGGTTGAAATGGCTGGACTGAAATTGAAGGATTTATTGCAAGAACCTACAGCTGCAATAATTGCATACATGAAAAAACATAAATTGGAAAAATCGAAAGTAATGATATTCGATTTTGGAGGGGGTATTTCTATGCATTAGTTGAAATATGTAAACGATTGAAACAAAATTTAGGCACTCTTGATATTTGTATTGCTCAAATAAATCCAGATGATCCAGATGGATATGAGTTGAAAGCCACAGCAGGGGAGCCCCATTTAGGTTGCCTAAAAAATCAATAAATTTGAGGTATTAAATTTAGGCGGTCAAGATTTTGATAGCCGGATAATGAAATATGTCATTGATGAATTTCGGAAAACCTCAGATTATGATATTTCCAAAAAACCTAGACTGATCAAAAGATTGAGAACCGAATGCAGAAAAGCAAAGGAATTTTTGACAGCTTCTAAGAACCCTGTTAATATTCACGTATGAAGTTGAGATCACTCTGTAATTTATCAAAGTTTAGTTGATTTAGCTGGACATAAATGATGATATTGCTATCAATGTTCAGCTTTCGATAGAAAAGTTCAATGATTTATGCAGCGACTTATTTGACAAGGCAATCACTCTAGTTGATCGTGCAACTAATACAGCGCGAATTTCAGCTGATCAATTGGACTATGTGGTAAGAGCTTTAGAAATGAGAAATAAGAAGAAGAATAATATGATTTAGATATTAGTTGGTGGATCAACTCGAATTCCTGAAATTCGACAAAGATTGGAAAATAGATTCGGAAAGGACAAGTTGAAATTCGATATAAACCCAGACGAGGCTGTTGCATATGGGGCTGCGATTATTGCAGATGAAATTCTATTCTATCGTAAGAAATAATGTTGAAAGCTAAGTAAGAGACTTTGAAACGATTCGTAATAATTTAGATTGTTATCAAGATAATGACGATGAACGTGAAGGAAGAATAGGCTTGTTCAATTCATTTACCTACTCAGTAGAAGAGATTGCAAAATTCCACAATTGGTATTGGCCACGTGAAGTAGCAACTAAACAGAATAAAGTAAATTCTTATGTTCGTTATTTGGAATAATTTCTCAAATTTCAGATTTTCGGAATTAACTACGGAAAGAAGTCGCTTGAAATATATGACTTGAATACTCGACAAATCTCAAGAGGTCTTATCAACAAATTCATGAATGATCGATTCAAAGAGTTTTACAGGTCCAGATCCTCCTGAATGGCGTCAATATGCATCTGTGGCTTATTTCAAAGACAAATTGTATTATTTGGGTGGAAGGGATCCTAAAACATATCAAGGCATGAATCGAGTTGATGTAAGAAGATCGAATGAAAGTCCATGAAATAATTAATTCAGGTTTTAATAGATGGAAAATGGCAAAAAGGACCTGCTTTTCCTCTTCCAATTATATCTACTCAAACAATAACATGTGATGGAATTTTATACGGTCACATTATAGTATATTCATTATTGTAATTATGGATATTCAGCTATTGGTGGATGGAATAATGAAAAGATGTATCGATTATCAGACGATGAACGGGAATGGATTGAAATCGGAGGGATTCCAGAAATACGATTATATTTCGCAGTTGCATCGCTAAATGGAAGAATTTACATAACTGGAGGACAAAAGTCGTTAATTTTGTATTAAAATAATGTATTATTGTATATTTAGCTATGGTAGTATATTAAAATCCTGTTTGTGTTTCGACCCCTCAGCTCCAGTTGACAGTCGAATTTCTTGGATCGCTTATATGAATTATAGAAGATATCACCATTCGCTCATTGTCGCTAACGGGAAATTGTATGCAATCGGAGGGTGGGCTGAGATTTTGCATATCTTTATACGAAATATTTGTTAACTTAGATATCAAGAATTTGGACCTAAGAATTTCTGTAATTCAATCGAGGAATACGATCCACAAATGAATAAATGGTGTGAAATTGGAAAAAATAATTTGCAGATTGATGAAGACAATTCATTCAATAATTCGCATAAAATTTTATTTTACCGTAAGAAATTGTTGAAAGCTAAGTAAGAGACTTTGAAACGATTCATAGTAATTTAGTTTGTTATCGAAATAATGAAGGAAGGCTATGCTTGTTCAATCCATCTACCTATTCAATAGAAGAGATTACAGAGTTCGACCATTGTTATGAGTCATTTCAAGTAGCAACTACACAGAATAAAGTAAACTCTTATGTTCGTTATTTTGAATAATTTCTTTGACTTCAGATTTTTGGGATTTATTCATTTATTACAAAAAATTTTGAAATTTTTGACTTGGATACTCGGCAAATTTCAAGAGGTCTTGTCAACAAGTCCATGAATGATCGATTCAAAGAATTTTACAGGTCCAGATCCTCCTGAATGGCGTAGGGCTGCATCTGTGGCTTATTTCAAAGACAAATTGTATTATTTGGGCGGAAAGGATTCGGAAACATGGGAAGATACAAGTCGAGTTGATGTAAGAAGATCGAATGAAAGTCCATGAAATAATTTATTCAGGTTTTAATAGACGGAAAATGGCAACCAGGACCTGCTTTTCCTCTTCCAATTAGGGGTGCTCAGACAATAACATGCGATGAAACTTTATACGGTCACATTATAGCACATTCATTATTGCAATTATGGATATTCAGTTATTGATAGCGATATATTTTTTGGAAGTAGAAAGATATATCGATTATCAGACGATGAACGGGAATGGATTGAAGTTGGAGAGATTCCAGAAAAACGAGTTTATTCTGGAATTGCATCGCTAAATGGAAAAATTTACATAACTGGAGGACAGAAGTCGTTAATTTTTGTATGATAAATAATATATCATTATATATTTAGTAGTAGAAGAACATTAAAATCCTGTCTGTATTTCGACCCCTCAGCTCCAGTTGACAGTCGAATTTCTCAAATCGCTGATATGAATTATGCAAGAGAGCATCATTCGCTCATTGTCGCTAACGGGAAATTGTATGCAATCGGAGGGTGAGCTGAGATTTTGCATATCTTTATCGTTTTTAGTAAATATGAAATATTTGTTAATTTAGATTTCACGAAAAGTTCGAGACAAATTTTTGCAATTCAATCAAAGAATACGATCCACAAGCGAATAAATGGCGGGAAGTCGGAAAAATTAACATAAAATAAAGCTTGGCTATAAGAATCTCAGATTTCATATAGAAATTGTATTCAATAAAATGTTAAATAATAGTTTAATTTCAATGAACATGATACAGACAACTCTTGAATGCATCCAAAGTAACGAGGGATAACTGTGACTGAAATGAGTATTCTTTTTAATATTTATTAAAATGAAAACTCCTTACTCTCTTCTTCCTGAGCATGTTGCATTTGAATGCGAGATGACATTTTGGATGGCATTCGAAATTGAGCAAATTATTGCTCAACCAATTAAAATCCCTTCATTTATTTACTTCTAATTCCTAATCATTTGTCGAAATTATTGATTTTATGTAGACCTAGGGAGCACTTTCGTCAGACGAACAAATCTATGGGGGTAGGTCGCAAACTTGAACGTTTGCGTTATTGATTGATTAGAGATACAAAATTCTTAAGAAAATATATAGGGGATAGGTCGCAAGGGGTTTTTGACGATCGTCCTCCCTAGGTCTGTTTCTAAGCAAATCTCTCAAGCGATAATCATTTCCTCTATTTCCTATTTTCAAATCGATTTTTCAACTTAAAAATGTGGATTTCAGATATCATATCTCAACTCAAATAATGCCCATCTAAATTGGACAAATCTCAACGTCTAAATCGTCATATTTCGAACTGAATCAGCATGCTTTGACTAGAACTCTACAGATTTTGAGATACGTTTTTCAAAAATGACCACTAATTACCGTACTTTCTGGAATAACTCACTTCAGAGTAGATATTTTTGAGGGGTGTGTTAACATAAGCTGATCAATTTTCAATATGCTATCAATTATTTATTGTTTTTCTTGAACTTATTCGACCGCATTTAAAACAATTTAACTTTCTGGTAATGACATTGTCGCAAATAATGGAGAGTAAATGATAGGATCAGGGCTGTCTGAAGTTCGAAAAAATCGAACTTTAACTGAACTGAACTTCCAGACAGTTCGAGATCCAGTTCAGTTCGTACAGCCCTGATTAAAAGGAATATTTATTTGGGTTACAATTATCCCTCGTTACTTTTGAATGTCTTCGAGAGCTATCTGTATCATGTGCATTGAAATTATATTATTATTATTTCACATTTATTGAATAAAGTTTCTATATAAAATCTGAGATTATTGTAATCAAGCTTTATTTTATGCTATTTTTCGACTTTTTGCCATTTATTCATTTGTGGATCGTATTCCTCGATTGAATTGAAAAAACCTCCATATTCACGATTTTGATTTCTAAGTTAACAAATATTTCGTATAAAGATATGCAAAATCTCAGCTCACCCTCCGATTGCATACAATTTCCCGTTAGCGACAATGAGCAAATGATCCTCTCTTTCATAATACATACTAGCGATTTTAGAAATTCGGCTGCCAACTGGAGCTGAGGGATCGAAACACCAACAGGAGTTCAATGCAACATAATAATCACTAAACATATAATGATACATTATTTATCATACAAAATTAACGACTTCCATCCTTTTCCATTTCCTCCAGTTATGTAAATTCTTCCATTTAGTGACGCAACTCCGAAAGAATCTCGTTTTGCTGGAAGCTTTCCGACTTCAATCCATTCCCGTTCATCGCCTGATAATCGATATATTTTTTTATTATCACTTTCCTCGATAACTGAATATCCATAATTACGATAATGAATATGCTATAATGTGACCGTATAAAATTCCATCGCATGTTATTGCTTGAGCACGACTAATTCGAAGAGGAAAAGCAGGCCCTGTCTGCCATTTTTCATCCATTAAAACCTGAATTAATTATTTCATGGACTTTCATTCGACCTTCTTACATCGACTTGCTTCGTGTTTCCACCCAAATAATACAATTTCCCTTTGAAATAAGCGACAGATGCATCACGCCATTCAGGAGGATTTGGGCCTGTAAAATTCTTTGATCGGTCATTTATGGATCTGTTGACAAGACCTCTCGAAATTATTCGAGTATTCAGATCGAAAATTTCAAATGATTTGTTATACTTTCCAATTGCGAAAATCTGAAATTTGAGAAATTATTCAAAGTAACGAACATAAGAATTTACTTTATTCTGTGTAGCTGCTACTTCAAATGGGTAATACCAACTGTAGAATTTTGCAATCTCTTCGACTGAGCAGGTAAGTGTATTGAACAAGCCTATTTTTCCTTCACGTTGATTATACATACCGCAATAATAATCTAAATAATTACGAATCGTTTCAAAGTCTCTTACTCAGCTTTCAACATAATTTCTTACAGTAAAATGAAATTTTATTCGAATTATCGAATGAATTGTCTCCACCAATTTGTAAATGAATTTTTCCCACTTCTCGCCATTTATTCGTTTGTGGATCGTATTCCTCGATTGAATTACAAAAATTTTCAAATGCAAATTTTTGAAATCTAAGTTAACAAATATTTCGTATAAAGATATGCAAAATCTCAGCTCACCCTCCGATTGCATACAATTTCCCGTTAGCGACAATGAGCGAATGATCCTCTCTTGCATAATTCATGTCAGCGATTTTAGAAATTCGATCGCTAACTGGAGCTGAGGGGTTGAAACAAAGACATGATTTTAATATATCATGACCACTACTAAATATATAATGATACATTATTTATTATACAAAATTAAAGACTTTTGTCCTCCAGTTATGTAAATTTTTCCATCTATCGATGCAACTCCAAAATAAATTCGTTGTTCTGGAATCTCTCCGATTTCAATCCATTCCCGCTCATTGTCTGATAATCGATATATCTTTCTACTCATACATCCATCAATAACTGAATATTCGTAATTACGATAATGAATATGCTATAATGTGACCGTATAAAATCCCATCGCATGTAATTGTTTCAGCAAATCTAATTGGAAGAGGAAAAGCAGGTCCTGTTTGCCATTCTCCATCTATTAAAACCTGAATAAATTATTTCATGGACTTTCATTCCATCTTCTTGCATTAAATCGGTTCGTTTTTTCTCTTTTTTCAGGATCCTTTCCACCCAAATAATACAATTTCCCTTTGAAATAAACTACAGATGCATCATCACGCCATTCAGGAGGATCTGGACCTGTAAAATTCTTTGAATCGATCATCCATGGGTTTGTTGATAGAACCTTTTGAAATTTGTCGAGTATCCAAGTCATATATTTCAAATGATTCTTTATCAGACCTAATCGTGAAAATCTGAAATTCGAGAAATTATCCAGAATAATGAAAATAAGAATTTACCTTATACGGTGTAGTTGCTACTTGATATGGCTCATAATAATTATGGAATTTTTCAATCTCTTCGACTGAGAAGGTAGATGAATTGAACAAGCATATTCTTCCTCCATCTTTATAATTATTTCGATAGCAAACTAAATTATTACGAATTGTTTCAAAGTCTCTTAGTTTTCAACATAATTTCTTACGATAAAATAAAATTTCACGCGAATTATCGAATGAATTGTCTCCACCAATCTGCAAATTATTGATATTTCGGGCTAATTCATTCATTATATTGTTGATCAATGGGATTTCAATTCCTTTCTAAAATGATCACTTCCATTAGTAATGATTATTTATTTTCAAAGTGCCAAAATACCATTTTATTAAGGAAAATAAATGTGACTACCTTTCCATGTGGCGGAAAATAATATAGTATATAACGTAATCAACCTTACGTAATAACTTGACAATTGAGAAGTTGACTTTTTCATATCTTTCTGAATTAAAGGTACCTTGAATTTGATTTCTTCATCCTCCATCCATTTGTCGAAAGCATCTGGGTCACTTAACAATGACTTTATGTTCATCATGGCTCGAGCAAACTCTTCTAAACTCATGAAATAGTGTTGTTTCAGGTGTATTTGTATTTGCATTACCCAAATCACTAGACTCCTTGAATGTTGCGGCAATTATCATCTTGATTTCCTTATTTTGGAAATCGTAGAAATTGGGGATCTAAAATTTCGCTGGCATTTCTTATTGATAAAAGTGCTTCTTGGTTTACCCTCGATCGGTCCATTAGAAACCGCCATTTTCTATATTCCACTCGTGCTTCTTTAGGCATTTCCTTCAAAATCAAATCGATGCTATCGATTTTATCAGAAATAGATAAATGATCCACATTCCAAAGGGCTTTGATGAGATTCTTCTGCGACACATCCACCATTTGAATAAATGATGGTAGTTGCTAAAAGTTTCTGATAAAATTTCATCATCTAGAGGAAAATAATTCATTACAGAAAATTAAATTTGAATTTCAACTTACGGGTTTGGAAGGAGGATTTGTAGAAGTTGGCATAGGTTCATCATTCATTTCGACTGAATTTGGTTGACATCGAATTCAATCAATGCTTATCAACGGCTTCTTCGTGTATTATAAAGCGAATTGATATTAGTCAGTATGACAAATATTGGGAAGATTACAAATGTAGTACGGTGGCCTAGTGGTACCTCGATTGGGTCAGCTGCGAGTGGCTATTTTATACAAACTCCTGCTTCTCGCAGTCAGGATTCGAGTCTGACCCCTCACCTCTCCTGGATGCGCTGCTCTATCACTACATTATGTGAGCATGGTTGCCTAGCTGAGAATTAGCCTACATGTCCAACTAATTTTTTAAAATTAAAAATTTGTACTGATTTAGGAAATAAATCCTGCATTCATGCGAAATAAATTTTAAAATCAATAATAATTAAGAGCAAGAAAGAAAGCTTTTACATTGAAGGAGAGTTGATAAGAGAATAGTGATGTCGAATATTTTGCGAGAAAAAATCTTATCATAAAATCAGTCCTAAGGAGGATGATCGTCAGGGACCCTCTGCGACCCACCTCCTTAGTTTTTTTTCGTCTGACGAAAGTGCTCCCCAAGTCTGACTCATCAGAAGGCTAACTTTTATCTAGACTTATCCCGCAGGCCTCAAATGTTTAAATTAAGCTCCTCATCGAAGATGTACAGAAAGTCCAAAATTATAGCTAGTTCAGATTCTCCCCGAAACGAATTTTCGAGTTCGGACCTAAGAAACTGTCATTTTTGAGAGCCTGCTGAACATATTTTTCTTCTAATTTTATCGAAGATCTCTCATCATTTCTCTGAATCATCGTGTTTATGTTTCGGCGACAAACTTTGTTTTCTTCGTCTTTCGGAAACGCAATTTTAAGCTCCTTCTCTATCTCGCTTTTTACCAGTGCGTTTCTATCTTTCTTTCTCTCCCTTTCCTTCTATCTCTCTTCGTAAATTGATTTTCGTTTTCAACTTTCTCGCGTTTTTACCTGAATTTCGTTAAATTTGTCGATTTTTTGGCTAAATTATTGATTTCAAGTAAAATGACGTCGATGGAGCTTCACTCGTTCACGAAGGAGATGCAGCCGCTTGTCGAGGAGGAGAAACTCGGCGAAATTGACGAGGTTAGTCGAGTGGTGAAACTCTTGATTTTCATTTTTGGCAAAAATCATCGCAGAATCCGATTTTCGCGTCGAGTTTTTACTCGAAATACCCGAATGTAAGTTTGACGAATAGATGAAGGGTCTCTAGAGATGAATGCAATTTGGGCTTCCTGTATAATTCACCAGTTCGCAATGATCACACCATTTGTAAAATTCGCCAATTGTTTTGTTCTCGAGAGTAGGGAAGAGAAAGGAAGCTGGTGAACGTTATAAATTGTGCTCATGTTCGACTGGTGACTTATACAAGAAACCTGAAATTTGATATAATTTATGCGAATGGCTAGGAAGCTTCTATATCTCTGTGCTAAATTTCTCAATCTATCCAAAATTTTAGACTGTTCAGTAAAACTGTCTAGAACTGTAAATTCATTCGAGAAATTCATGGATTATTGTGGGAAATGTGCTAATTTCAGGAGAAAGTCGACACCTCGTTCGGCAAGGTCAAAGTCAGCATTTACGGCGACAGGAAGAGACATCCGCTGGTGACTTTCCACGATCTGGGGCTCGATTGTAGGTTTATTTGTTTATTTAAGAAAATGTTTCTGGCGTCATCATATTTGAAGAATTTAGAAATTTACATAACCTGAAAGCGAATTTTTAGATCAAATGAAAAATCTTTTCGTTGTCAAAAGATCTCTTTAGAATATTTTAAAATTTCAGCGGAGAGCAATTTCCAAAACTTCTTTCAATTCGGCTCGATCGCCGAGTTCACGGACAAGTTCTGCATCTACAACATAAACGCGCCCGGACAGGCTATAGACGCTCAGCCCCTGCCTGAAAAGTTTGTTTTTTGTTTATATTTTAATTTTTTTTCAAATTATTGAAGTCGATCCATTTTATCACCCAATTTAGCTAGATTTCATATGGAAAATCGAGATATTATTGTAAAAGGCTATTTTATTCTAGCTTGTATTTATATCTTTTCAGCTACGTCTACCCGACTATGGATGGCCTGGCGAAAATCGTCCACGACGTTTTCGAGCATTTCAAATTGAAATCCGCGGTTTTGCTGGGAGTGGGGCTGGGAGCGAATGTTCTGCTGAGATTTGCGGTATGATTTTAGCCTTTACAAAGTCTTATTATCAATTAATACAAAATAAAAAGACATCTTATCATTGATAAAACTTTTCTTATCATTTATAAAAATCGTGTTACTGATAAAAGGATCAATTTTCAGTTGGCCCATCAAAAACTCGCTGATGCCTTAGTTCTGGTGAATGGGGTTTCGAGCCGGGCTGGTTGGATCGAGTGGGGCTATGAGAAGGTGCGTTTTGTATTTTATTTATTTAATTCCATCATTTTCATAAAATTGTAATAAAGAGGAAAGATATAAATAGTTTAAAAAAATCTATTTTTACTCTCTGTTATTCCATAAATGATAGATTGCTGAAGGGAGCAGAATGCGTATCCTCGAAGGGTGAAAGAAAAGGCAAAGGAGCAGAGACGCAGAGATATAATGGTTAATCTCGCGGGCACTCCTTCCCTTTCCATCTGCAATCTAGTATTCGAGGAGAAATAGAGAATAATAATTTTATTAGTTTTATTTTCAGATGAACATGCGCTATCTGCGTCAATACGGCATGACTTCATTTACGGTGGACTATTTGATGTGGCACCACTTCGGGCGAAGAATCGACCAATGCAGCGAGGATATCGTTCGACAATACAGGTTTTTCTTTTCGAATACCCTCGAAATGTGTATTTTCAAAAAATACCTGCAATTTAAAAAAATACTTGAAATTTAGAAAAAAATACCCACGAAGATCGATTTTTATTATTGATTTTGCAGAGTCTACTTCCAACATCTGCCGAATCCCAACAATCTGGCCATGCTGATTGAGTCTTATGTGAAGTAAGAGATTCATTTTTACCGTATTTTTAGTAAATGTAGTTTTCCCAAAAATATCAACCTACTTTCCAAAATCCGTTCTTTGAAAAATGGTGTTGTTTAAAAATCAAAATTGAATTTTTATTTTCAGTCGCAACGACATCGTGTTTTCTCGAGACGGTCTGAACGGGCCGAAGTTGAATGTTCCCGTTATGCAAATCGTGGGGGCGGGAAGCGCGTTCATTGAAGAATCCGTCGAGATCAACACCAAGCTCGACCCCTCCAAATCTGACTGGATTAAGGTATATTCTGTGTTCTTTGGCTTCTTGTGAACTTCATCTAACCTTAGAAATAGGATAGGCTAGGTTATGCCATGTAGGATTAGCAGTTCAAACATACTACTCGATGAGTAGATTACTTGTGAACAACATAGAGCTTACTCAACTCTATCTTCTACCCTAACCCATTCTAGTTCGAAGGTTGAATGAAGTTTACAGAAAGCTTATTTTTTATTTTTCAAATTTCAGGTTTCCGACTCCTGTGGCCTAGTCCTTGACGACCGACCCGACTCTGTCACGGAAAGTTTTATCCTTTTTCTGCAAGGACTGGGATACTGTAAGTGACTTTTTTTATTTTAGCCGACTAAAAAAATAAAATTTTTCTTACAGTCCCCTCGCTGAATGCGACGAAACTCATGAAGAAGATCCAAGATGCACAAAATGGCTCCTCGATTGCCGTCACTGCAAATGTGGATGAGTGCTAATTTGAATATGGTCGAATAAGCGAGTGGTTTGCATTTCCGATTCTATTTTTTTTTTGCAAAAGATAATATTTTCGAATCTCCAATTATTAGATTGTTTTATTAGAGCTTATTTTTTTCGAATACTCAGATTGAATAGTACTTACTCGAGAGATCGACATAGCTTTATATTATATCCGGATTTTTGATATCCAGGATTTGTATACTTTACGCATTCTATGCCATGCCTCGTAAATTCATTTACTTGAAAGTCTTTGAATTATTGTGAAATAGTCAGTCTCTAGACACACGATCATTCCCATTGAAATCACTGTAAATCATACTTGTTACGCTTCTTTGTAAAACGCATACATTTTTACCGATACGAATAAAGAAATCTTTTATTTTACTTTATTGATTTCTTTTTTGAATATTGTCAGTTTTATTCTGCCGCACAAAGCGTATAATCGAAATTTCTACAGTAATCTTCAAAGATTTATTCATCTTTGTACTCGATGGTGAAGTATCGAGTAAAAACCGTATTTTTTTTTACAACACTACATTTTGGTAAATGGTTTTTGTTGATTATTCTAATTTTCAGGATGCTATGCGACAATTCGTTTGAAGAGCAACTTCTGCATGAATATGAGGGCGATTGGAGTGAGCCTAAAACCAATTGGTTCGATTATTTCGTCGACCGAAAAAGGCTGCAAGAACTTCTGGAAAATGGTCAATCTGATAATGGTGGGTGTTTTTATTTTGAATATTTTTCTATGAAGCATTCCTAAGAATAGTTCATTTAATGTATGAAGATGTTCGATATTTTGTAATCTGCTGCGTTTTAAAATCTTATAAAATTTTATGGAATTGCATTTTTTCAGCCACACTCTCCGAACTCTGCATCCAGTTCGTGTCCGAAGCCCTGGCCACTGAAAAAGAGATCAGTCTACTGGACAGTCAGAATGATCAACAAGGTAATTTTCAATGTGTCTATTTTGTTTTTCTATTTATTTCTTGATTTTTTTTTGTAAATGTATGATTTCTAGAAGACGTGCAATACATAAACGGAAAGTGCGCCTGTCTTTGGCTATGTGCAGCGGCCTGCTTTTCTGCGCTCAAATGGGACTTCAGTCAATTGATTGACAGGTAGATAATTTACTATTTTACGGTGGCAAAATAGTCTTTTTACCATTTCAGAGGTGAATGGTCGATTGCCAAGTCTCTGGTAGAGCGATTAGAAGCTTTCCTGCAAGGCCCATCCGTACCACCTCCCATCGCCGCATTCGAGCCCTGGATCACTCACTCGTTCACGATGTTCGTCTACCAGAAGACCACGCTACCATTTCCCGCCCCAAAGATACCGTCCTTCAGCCAGTAAGAATACCACTTTCTTTACCATTTTTACCAGTATTGAATTTTCAGAGCATCTGCTAATGAAACGAGCATCTCAAAGCAGGAGGCGATCAAGAAGCTGATTGGCGAGATCAAGGAAAGGGTGCCGAGGTGAATATTTTGGTTTTCTAACTTTTATTATTTTCGACTTTTAAAAATAATTTAAAATAAAATTCTAATTTCAGCGCTCTGGCCTACTTCACAAAAATAGCAAACAGCCCCTGTGAAATGGCCGTGCCAGCCATCAATTCGTTCCTGTCGCCCTTCGTCAAAGCGGCTCCAGACACGCTAGAAGTCGCCATTACGGGTCCATCTTTGGTGGTCGAAATTCCTCAGGTTTACTAGTTTTTTTTCATTTTGAATTTATCGCTTTCGCCGTTAATATCGACGCTGGAAAGAGCGCGTTCTAACTCGAAATTTCTTGCTCCAATTGAAAATGAGTGTTGTCTCTTTTCTCACTTATCAATGGGAGAAAGAAGAAGAGGTAACTAACAGCATTTTCATTTTTGATTGAAACATGCATTCTAGGGTTGAAGCGCACCGAATATTAACGGCGAGCACGATATTTTACAATAACTTTTCCAGTTTAAAATAGATTTAATTGTCGAGTTTTCATTTTTCTGCTAATTTCTCAATATTCAGGTCGACTTCACAATTTCCGGAATCCCAGTACCAGCTAAGGACCTGGCTAACAAGGCTAACTTTGAGATGGTGGAATATAAATTCTCAAAGTAAGGCAATTTTGGGTTTAAAAAATATTTTAATTTTTCCAGTGGCGACCTCTCCGGGTGCAAACACGACCTGCTGAGGATGAACTGCAAGATGACGAATTCGGACAATCGACTGATCGCCTTCCAGCCCGAAAAAGTGAATGGATACTGCACCTGCCTGGGACTGAAACCGATCTTCCCCAAATTGGCCAAGAGGAATGAAGAGGACGAGATGATCATTGATCAGAAGGTATGAATTAAAACTTCCATTTTTAGAAAATCTGGAAAGATAGTTTGCATTCGTTATGTACGAAATAGCAAGGTGATAGAATCTCTCCTCCATCATTTCGTATATAACGATGTGCAACTTTTTCAATTTTTGATAATTACGGATGTTAATTTTTGTATTCAATTTTTGAGCTTTCAGTTTCTCACCGATGATTTAAACATCTTCCGAAAAAGACGCTTCTACAGAAGGCAAGCAGAAACTCAGTTGGATGGACATTTCAAGGTAGTTTTACTTTTCGAAAGAATAAAATGATTGATTTTTTTCTTTCAGATTATGGTAGCCGCAGAGAACATGGCCAGAGACGCAGTGGAGGGAAGGATAATCGCTATTCGACCGAATTTCGACGATCCATCAACCACTCAGAGATTCGTTCAGGTGGGAGGATATTTGAAATCTCAAATTTCTTAGATTTGAAACTTAAAAATAGCCGCATAATTTTTTGATGAAAAGAATATTGAATAGGCAATATTATTTATATTCAAAGCTACCTATGGCTGTTTATCATTAGATCCGGACATATAAAACGCCTTTCAAAATGATATATGAAACTCCTGTTTCAGTCCCTGATCCGACAAGTCCCTCTAATTTCTGATCGCAACTTCGTCACTGCGCTTCTCCACTTCCTCTCGGCGAATTATGCTAATATCCTGGAGGAACTGAAGAAATACGCCTCGGAAATGCTCGTCTTCGGGGGAGTGCCCAAGCCCATCGTCCACATTCAGAGACCACCTTCAATCGTCGTTCCTGGAGCTCAGCTACTCAGAGGTGAGGTTTATGAAATTCTGAAACTGTTTTTTTAATTCTAAAAGAATATATGAAATCTGTCTTTTTAATCCAGGAGATATATAAGATCCCGATTTGTTTTAAATCTATGAGATACATGAAATCCTAATTTATCCCTTTCCAGTTCTCCTCTCAAGCGACAACTCCTATTGGCGGATTCTGATTCATTTCAAGTTGGAGACGTTGAAAGCCGCTTTCATGGAGATGCAGCAAGAACCCGTGGTCACGAGGTACTTTCACTCGAAAATGGTAAGGAAATTTTGATCTATTTTCAAACATTTTGACCTCTTTATAATTGTTGATCTCTTAGAAAAAAAGATCTCTTTTCAGCTACGCTATTCCGACGTGTTGGATGAGGTTGTGATCGGCCCTACCAGAAGTGGCCACCCGATCAACGTCTTCCACTTGCTTCTCCTCTCCAAGCTGAATCAACTCGGCTCTCTAGGGGTATTTCAAAGTTACCGTAATCTTAAAAATTGACATAATTTCTTCAGAACATCGCCCAATGGAAGGTGTACGTGGACAGATATGTCAACGAAATGGGCGCCTCTCAAAACCAGACCATAGCTCAGTTGTTCGCACTGGAGGTTTTTTTTTCGATTTTTGACACGAGTTTAATTTTTAAAGTTTGAATTCCAGTTTATCCGACTGCAAAACAATGTGGTGAACAGTGCCCTCTACATGCCAGGACAAATGATTTCTTCGGGTAGGAAAAGGGACTTTCTATATCCAGATTTATTAAATCCAAAAAGACCGTTTGAAATCTCCCTTCTTCCAGATCTGCCCCTGAAGTGCCCGACGACAAAGTCTTTGCTGCTAGTGGATCTGCGCAGTCTCAACAACATCGCCTCGTTCTTCATTCAGTCGATGGCCACTCTCCTCAACATTCAGGAATACGAGTTCATCATCAAGAAAGTCTCGTGGGTTTTCGATTTTATTTATCTTTTTATGTAGAAAGATCAAGTCGTTTTTCTTATCATAGAAAACAGTTCGAATAGAAAAGTTTTTCTAATCAAAATCTATAAGAGGATTATGTAGTCTTGATAAATAAATAAAAGTTAGTAAGGGACTTTTTATTATAATCTCAGAAAACTATCACTTTGGTAAACAAAATAAAAGATACAATGGGAAAATTGTGTTTATTGAAAACATGATTTTTCTTATAAAATAATTCAAATTTATGAAATCGTCCTTTTCTAAGAGAAATGATATATAAAAATCCCTTCTTTTGTAGATCCGCAGTGCCCCAATCCTTCCCCCTGCTGACTCTGGTCCAATTGATGGCGGCCGTGGGACAACACCCGTCGAATTCTAACGTCGTCTCTGCGTTCGTCGAGAACTTCACTCATCTATTCGTCAGGACTTCGGGGTAAATATTTTGATATTTTCACTTACGATTTCTCCTTTCAAAAAATACGTAAATGACGGACGCTCGGCATCCGGCCTATTTGCCACTTCTACCCAATTTTTTGCAATCGCTGAGCAGAGAAAACTTGTCGGCTTAATCCTCTTTTTGTTTTGTTCGATTTATTTTCGCGAATTTGTTAGTTTTATCGGTATCGATCAAAGACAATTGATTTTAGCAATTGCTGAGAAAAAAATACCGAAGAAATTCGCAAAAAAGAAATGGTGAAAATCGAAAAGTAGCAAAAATGAAGATAAAGCAATGAGTAGGAAACAGCGCGATTTACGTTCACTGTCGAGTGCCTTTTTGAGTTTGAATTTTTCATCGGTTCTGAAAGGAGAAATCGCACGTGATTTTAATTCATAAAGAAATTTATTATTATTATTATTAAAAACATTTTTCAGGAAGAGACGAGGAGATAATGTGCCCCAATTTGCGGACAGAGATCAGATCCACAAGATCGGATGCCTGGTGCAACTTCTGAAATTCATTCGGGTATGGAAAAAAGATTCAATATATCTTAACTTTCTATTAGAAGCCCACCTAAATTAGAAGCTTCCTATAATAGAAGTTAATCTTTGAAAGATAAAAATAAAAGTCCACGAACTTGTATCTTGGGATTTTACATACCCGGATTTACGAAACTCCTTCATTTCAGGAGCCTTTCCTGCTCTCATGCCTTCTCAACTTCTTCACGCACCTGTTCAATCGAGCTCTGATCACTGAAAAGAAAGACAAGTTGAGGATCTACAACCAGCCGAAAGCCACTGAAATGTTCGGCCAGGAAACTCCGTAAGGATTAAATCCGGATTTAGAAACTTCCTCAATTTAATAGATCTGGCAATTCTATAAAAGTCATTAAAAATAATGCAGCGTGTGAAACTTAAGAAATTTCTTTTGGTGTCTATCGTACTATCTTTTTTTTTTTATATAAATTGCCTTTATATTCAAGATTTATGAAATCCCTCTTTTTCAGACTTCCTAGTGCTCCGAATAGCGAGGCGATTTTGGAGTGTCTGGATTTGCTTCTGAAGACGGCGATAAGAATCAATCCGGTCAATGCGGAGCTGCTCAGGACGATGGGCGACTTGAAATATGGTTATTGACTAATTATCTTTTAATTAGGCTTATTAACTTGAGACAATTCGGGTAATTAAATGTTTTAGTTGGGTTAAATAGCAACTCTTTCTAATTATGGTAATTATTTTTCGTAATTGAGATACTAGAGTGGCTAACTTTCTTTAATTTCAGTCCAAGACGAGTTAGACGAGGCGACCTGCTACTATCTGGAGACTCTCGTCGTGTCGAAACCCGATTGCTTCTCAGTTACCGTACCCTTCAATCAGCCCTTCATCAACGAAGAGTTCTGGACCAGATTACGGTATTTTAATTTTTCCAAAATTGAAAATTACTGTAGTTTTCAGGGTTTGCTTCACGAACCTTCGTCTGACGTCCTTCGCAGCGCTGATCTGTCAATTCCTCGAAAATGACGTTAAACTGCAGCATCTTCTGAAAGTCGCTCAGGTTATTGGATTACTGTAAGGTGGCGTCACTTATGGGTTCTGAATTACAGACGCTGTCGTCGTCGACGTTCGACTCGCCCATCGAATCGTTCCCGATCATCTGGGACCAGGACGTCGCTGAGATGTTGGCATCCTTCTACGAGGCGAACAATCAACAACAGGCCGTGGATTCTTTGGTACAACGCCTTTTAAATAACGTCTTTTACGCTGCTTTAAAATCGATTTTCAGATTGACTGGACTTGCAAAACCTCGATGAATTCATCATCCCCCGAAATCCAAGCCTACGAAAAGCGACGCCGAATGACCAGGGCGATTCAGGTTCTGGCTGCACACACCTTCGCAGTCCACCTATGAAGTACGGTACTACAGTAATCAGACGTTTCATTTTCTGACCTGACAAAGAATTTATGATCTTTCATTTTATCATGAGGATTAATTAAAAAAAAAAAACTATCCGAGAGAAATCATTATGCTAATTTTGTTAGCAGACCCGGAAGTGATACATCTGATAGTATTCAATCATTTTTTCTTTTTGATTTAACGGGTGCAACTACATGTAAAACAAATTGGGTTTCGTGAAAGTTAGCAAATTTTCTTTCCTGCTAAAACTTCTCCTTTATTGTTCATCGTTTCATAGGTTTGATCTCAAACGCGGTTTTCTTTACTAAAATATGTGTTTTCGAAAATAAAGATATTGAAAATCAGGGATTTCTGAATTTAGCTGGATTCGGACTGTGTGGATATCTTTGACTGGGTAGAGGTAGAGCCCTCAGATAAATGTCATCGTAGTATTCGACTCGAGTACCATCCTCCATAACAAACCGCTTTTTTCGAGCACCTTTATGAGGCGCTATAGCCGGTATGATCCAGTATAGAGACACTCCCTGGGTTTAAATCGTAAAATTAGAATAAATTTGAAATTTACCTGACACGGCACATCAGACTGAGAATAGACTATAGCGCCCATGGTCCCGTTTCGAATTTGATAACTCTGCGATTGACGTACACCATGCTCGCCAGTATAGACGAAAGCTCCCATATTACCTGAGTTTAAATAATTTTATATTTTGATTCAGATCATTCACAAATCACATAGTTCTATTGAATCAGATAAGAAAATGATAGTCTTTTATAGTGATAAAATGCCGAAGTCTAGGGTTTATTGTCCTCCTAGAATTGTGGTTTTTGATTGAAAATTTCGTTTAGATTTGTATAATTTCCTAAAGATAGCAAAATATGACGAGATTTTAGATCTATTATCTATCATCTCAGGTCAATGTGATGCTATGTTTCTTTCAAGTTATCGATTTTGTCAAGGATTGATAAAAGTGATACATTACTTTCATACCTTCTCTAGTCATCTGGGCCTTGCCTTGTATAGAACACCTTTCTCTTTTCTGCCGATTTCTATAAACGTCGTCTTTACCTAAATTTTAGTTAAATTTTTAGGTAAACTTAAGTTTTTTATCGCGACCTGGGAAAGTTGTAAAGTCTAACATCGTAACGTACGAAATAACAAGGGGAAATAACCTCTACCCTACATTTTACTCTATCGTAATTTATAATAGTTTGTATAATATGATGCTACGATGCTATGACGTTTAAAAATTGTTAATTTTTTACTTTGCACTAATCTCTTCATCCATTTTCCATTAGGATTTAGCTCTAAGGCCCGCTTCAAAGGGACAAAATCGTTAGGACTCGACTTATTTCGAAGTAGTTGCTAAATTTTAAATCTCACTTTAATTTAAGCCTATTTTTTACCTCTACTTCCATAAAATATCGGCCATTTACGGTATAAACCGGTACAGCGGTGTCTTTTTCCCTTGTATAATCCCACACTATTCGAATATCACTCGTGCCCTTGCCATTTAAAAGTTCAGGCTAAATTAAAATATCATTTAGGTCATAAATTTAAAAACCTTAGAGATTTTCAAGATACTGCATAAGATGAACAAATAGAACATGAATTTGCCGTTAGTAACTGAGGGAAGAAATAAAAAGAAAAGAAAACGATAAATGATAATAACATTTCCTTTCCCATTCAATTAAGAGTCATTATCAGTAGCGCAGCTTAGCTACGTAACATAATATTCTGCGCTTTGTTTGAACCAGGAACATTTCACTATTGAATAAAAAATGGTTTAATTTTGATTTTAAGATTTTTTTCTGACTAAATTGGCATTTCCAAGCATTATTTCTGGGTCATAATCAAGGCATTCCTTTTATATTTAGCTACGACACAATTTCAGTTTCTTATCAGGAAATTTCAAATTCGATGCAAACACTTTGAAAATCATCATTTGTTGTTTAGTTCTCTGTTTTAGTTTGCAGTATTTTCGAAATTTCAGGAATTATGCTAAACGTTTGTGTTATTGGCGCTGGTGCCGCTGGGCTTACCGCTGCTAAACACTCGATTCAACAGGGTACCATTTTATACCATTTTACCAAATGGTAACCAAGTTCCAAAATTTAGGCTTGAATGTTGTCGTCTTTGAGCAAATAGATCAGCCCGGTGGTACATGGGTAAAAATCAATAAATGGTAAAATTCGCCAAAAGATAAACTTTAGGTTTACTCTGAAAACACTCAATGCCATTCGAGTATGTATACCGACTTGAAGTGGGTTTGAAATGGTACAAGTTTGGTAACCTTTGGTAAAAATGATGCTTTAGAACCAATCTGCCGAAAGAGGCGATGATGTATGAGAATGCACCATTCCCAGATGATAAACCATCATTTTTGGACCACCAGGTATCGTTTTACCATTTTTAGATTAGGAATTTGATAATCCCCGAATAATCTGTGAAAATCGCTGCTAAATTCTTCCGATGGCTTTAGAAATGTCATTTTTCACATTCTTTTACGACTTTTTTGCTTATCAAATTTTACGACTTATACTTTGAACCTGAAATTTTGCATGATGGAAAAATTTCAGGACGTTCTACACTACCTAGTGAAATATGCCGAGGGACTACCGATCAAGTTTAACCACAAAGTTACACGGGTCACTAGAGAGGAGGAAAAGTGGAGGGTATTTTTTCAATTTCGAAAAAAATTCCAGGTCTTTAATTTTAGGTCGAAGTCGAGCATGAAAATTCCACCTCTTCGGGTTTATATGACATTCTATTCGTTTGTAACGGACATTATTTCGACCCCAGAATACCTCTGGAGTATAGTAGATTTAAGGGCAAGTCGGAACTTACCTGCATTTAAAAACTCTCAAAAATATTAGGTCGAACCTTGCATAGTCATGATTACAGGAAGGCTTCTGAGTTTTATGGTCAGAAAGTTTTGATTATCGGGGCTGGGCCCTCTGGAATTGACATTGCTCTGCAGTTGGCGAAACAGAATACTCAGGTAGGTCCGGACTTTTCGGAACTACCTGGAAATTCAAATTTAGGTCGCACTAGTGAGCAGAAAAGCCGAATATACGGGGTTGCCTGAGTGCATTACCCAATATGCTGCTCATGTAGCTGAAATCACTGAATACGGCGCGATAACTACCGATGGAAAAGAAATCGCAGATATTGAAACGATTATTTTCTGCACTGGGTATAACATGAAGGTTGGTCTTCACACTCTAAGACCTAAAGTGAACATACGAATTGCAGTTTCCTTTCCTATCCTCTGAAATAGTTGAACTTAAAGCCGAAGATCAAATGGTATCGCCCCTATTCGAACATGTAGTCCATATCAAATACCCCAAATCATTGTATTTCATAGGTGATAAATAAATATTCCAAACGTTTCATTTTATACAAATTTTCAGGCTTAAACTTGGTCGCGATAACCTTCCCGTTATTTGAATGCCAGGTTCGAATGGCGTTGGCGTTTGCTCTAGGAAAGACCGAACTACCGTCGCAAAAGGAGCTAGAAAACTTCGAAGATGAATGGATGGAGTAAGGTTTATAGAAATCTTTCGAGTAAATCACTTATCCTCCGTAAAATGCACCATTTTCCTGAAAAGTCAGTGGAATTCACCCTTTGTTTTCAGAAGACAGAGGAGGCGGGGTCTTGGTCCGAGGCGATTCCACGAATTGAGCTCAGAACAATGGACTTACACCTACGATATAAACAACTACGCGCTGAGATCCTACAAATTAGAATACATCAAATTTTTGTCCGAAATTTACGCGTTCTGTTGGAATGACCGGCGACAATCGCCTATCCATTTTAGAGACGTCAATTTCCACGTCGACTATGACAATTTTACGTTTACCGTGCAAAGAAATGAAGTTTAGCTTTCCTTATGTCGTGCTATTTAAAAGATTGCATGAATTTACCATTTTCTTGAAATATAATGTTTCAGTAAACAAAGATCCCGAGGTCTAGATGAGAAGTTATTCCATTTCCTACTTAACGAGCAATGGTCCTATATGGAAAGATTGGCAGAACTCGGAGGATTTTCGCTATGGGACCATCTAATTAAAATCAGGTATACGATAATCATGCTAATTAATTTAATCACACCTAATTAGGGCAATATTCAACTACCTGGTTGAAGCAAAGAAGCAAGATGTGATAAATTATAAGAACGTGGACTTCGAATTAAAACCAGACTCAGATGACGCTCCTTTCATCGTTAAAAAGAGGATTCAGAATATCGAGGCGTAATTTTGAATAAAATGATGTTTGAAAATGCTTAAAACTTTATTCGCATGAAAATAAACGATTTTGACAAGCGTTATGGAATTGATTAGACTTGCTAGTGTTTGACTGAGCAATGATAGTGTATTGAAGTTTGAAAGAAAATGAGCAACAATAATAAAAAATAAACACAAAAATTTTAATAAATTAAGCTTCTGTTCATAGTATGAAGATCATGGCAGTTTGGATGATTAAATACACAATTTAATGATAGAAAATAAATCTAAGCGAGCTAAAAGTATGATTTTTAACGAGTTGACAAATGTTGAAGTCAACTTTAAAAGATTCGGTAAGTCGGTTGAAAATTTGAAACCTGAGTTAGGAAAACAGAAAAAGGCAGTCTCACGGGGGAGTGGAGAGGTTATTTTGCAGAAAAATTGAAAAATCTAAAATCACAATAATTTTAAATGACATGGGATTTGTATAGTTTAAGGCAGTTTATAGGACTGAAAAATTGTGGTAAATAGGAGGAAAAATCTTGCTCTTCATGGAAATGTTGATTTTTCCTCCTGCATTAAAATATATCACCTCGATAAGAAATTGAATAAAGCTAGAATTTGTCAAATTTTAAAAAAATCACAAAATAGTAACGCCGGATAGCCAAGACATCGTGAAATCAATCACGTAGAGCACGACGTTTATGAAGCATAAAATCTGAAAAAAATCGATTTTGAATGGTTTTTAAAATTCAATTTACCGTAGCTATGATCCATTCAGCCCTGTGACAGACTCGGTTTATTCGAGCTCCTTGAAAATGCAATTTTTTGGGAAGAATTTCCTTCAACTAACCTTGTGGCGGGTAACAAGCGGCAAAGTAAGCCTCTACAAACGCTGCTAGCAACCATCCGAGGCATCCTAAAATTAGAAGTTTGAAAATTACCTGAAAATAAGAATAGTTATACCTGCTGCAGTTATCAAAGCGTCCAATTTCCTCCAAGCGTGTACGGTATTCGATAAAAATGACGTTAACAATAAAATCACTGTAAGTATACTAAACGCAGAGGCTATGCCAACTACTAGACCTAAAAGTTGAATTCTTGCAACGATCCTAGCTCAAAGAAGTTTCGAACCTTGCCATTCTGTGGCTGTTTGAATGACGAACGAGTGAAATGAGGTGCCTCTCATTGGAGATAGAACCAAACCGATTACCGCTGCGCCAAGGATCAACTAAATTTGGTAGGTGGCTGACAACTTTCACCTAAAATATACCTGAGCCGCCTTCATAGCTACCCTTGCAAATAGTGGGTATCGTTTGGTATTCATCACCCTTTTGGGCATCATTATACTCGGAGGATAAGTAGTATAGGAGGGAGAGTAAAATGATGGTCCGAGTCGCCGTAAAGTGGCAGATTGCATCTGAAAATGGTAGCATTCCGGTAGAGTTACCAAAATGGTATACCCACCTCATAAGGCCTATAGTTCGCGAATGTACCACCACCACCACCGAAGTCTGTTTCCTGGACGTTATTGTACCTAACCGTATATGGGTCTCTCCGCTTTCGGTACATCGCAGTGGGCTTCTTCTGAAGTGCCATAATTACCAAACATGGTACCAAATGGTATATTTTACTGTGGCAACTCTAGTGGTATGTCCCGTGGGGTAGACGTGTCTTCGGGATGACAATGCATCTACTGAAAAAGGTCTGCGAGTGCGCTCAGCGTAGGGTGCAGCTCTGAGAAAGGGAATTTTCGTGGAAAATCAATAATTTTCAACAAACCTAGGCCTTCGCGGAGAAAATTGAGGTTGGGGAAAGGCTCTATAGGTCGCTGATGCTTGTGGGTATGAAGGTCCATACGCTCCTGAAATTTAGGTAAGTAAGTTAAAAATGAGTTTTTGTAAAGTATTTAGAAAATTCGCAACTTAACCAAATAGCATGCTGGGGTTAAGAGAGGATAGAAAG
Organism: Diploscapter pachys; assembly: GCA_002287525.1. Lineage (NCBI taxonomy): Eukaryota > Metazoa > Nematoda > Chromadorea > Rhabditida > Rhabditidae > Diploscapter > Diploscapter pachys. The sequence continues at coordinate 121,231 of LIAE01009134.1, read as the reverse complement.
AAACCCTTTTATCATAATAATATTTCACAAGCTATCATTTAGTTAAGTAGGCCAAAGAATTATGATTCTTAAACCTGGATACACTCCTCCTGAACCATAAGCAGAGGGGTATGCTGCCGAAGCACCTGAATAATATGCGGGATAACTCGGTCCGTAGTCTCCATATGCGCTATCTGAAAAGGGGCTTGCCATATCCGGATTTGCGAAATCTAGAAACCTATATAAGCGTTTTGACCGTAGGGCTCGTGGAGATATGCCGGATTGTAGGCATCTCCCATATAGTAGGAGGCGTTCACGGGATATGGCTCCTGAAATATATTTGGATAAAAAGGGATTTATGAAATCCCGAGATATAAAGGGGATGTATGACATCTCATACCCTGTATTTCCTATCAAATTTTCGCGTTTCTTATTATTCTCCTATTTTTACACTCTCTCACGTCACTTTTCCTAGAGACGTCTAGCTAAAACGGGATGTTGTAGCGAATAGTTTTGGTATAGTGGTAGTGCATTGAGCATCCTCAAATCACTTGGCAAAGGTTTCAACTCTTTCCTTCACAATAATCAAAACTACTAGTTTTTACATATTTAGCATTGTTCGATGAGAGATAAGCGTAGATGAAGAGACAAATAGGAAACGAGGGAAATACAGGGTATGCAATGGTGAAGATAAGATGGTAGTTGAATTAAAAAATGCATGGATAAATCGATATTTAAGGGATTTGTAAATCCTTTATTGATCAGGAGTTCTAATATCCAGAGATATATGAAATTCCAAATATCGATTGATGCTGAGGCCTTGAAGGCCTTTGAAAGATGGTCGACCGACCGGCGGGTGTTTGCGATTCACTTGAACAACCTGATCGCTTTGCGCTCATTACGATGCAAAGAAGTGATGAAAAGAGCTACAGTGCCAAAATGGGCTATAGGGAGAGGATAAACATGGATTTCATATATCCGAGGATCTGACATATCCTTCTAGATCTTTAGAAGTATGAAAATCAGGTAATGAATAGGTTAGACTTTAAGTATTTGGTCATGAAAATTATAATATACGCTAAGATGAAGGAATGTGCATATGTGATAAGAGAAAATGCAGAGAAATGACAAGAACACGAAAATGTGCAGCAGGGGCGAACAAATCAAACAAAGCAGAGATTTGCAAAGATTGGGCCAAAAGCATAGCAGAGAGTGAGGGTTCGAATCGAGAAGAGAAGAGTGCTTCTGAAGAGTGGAGATTGGGGATTACGACGGACTAAGCACGCTATGAAGGGTAATCGATAAGATTACGAACGGTTTTCGACAATTCTCAGTTTAAATAGACTTTTTCAGATGTACGAATTTAAAATAATATTGATTTTGAATAAATACATACATTTAAGATATAAAATAAAATTTGAATCGTATGACATTAATTCTGGATTGTAAAATTTAAGATACGATTAAACTATCGATCTTAAAGTATATTTTATGCAAATTTGAGCTTAGAATATGATTTAAATATCAGAATCAAAATGCCTACCTGATCATAGCTAAAATAAGTATCATTGGGTTCTCCGTATTGCTGTCCTACATCCCCAGATCGACCCTGGTGCTGTTGCTGAGAATAATGCCGAAACGCTGAGGCGGGGATGATCTTGACCGCCCCGGGAATGCCCGAGCTGCCGGGGTAAGCCATTTAAAAAATGAAATAAACAAATGATTGCACCATATTTAGCCGGTATTAGGTATCATAGGAATATAGCCTGAAAATTTGGGATTAAAATGATATCGAATTCGAATAGTTTTGAAATGTATTGTATAAAATGGTCCCCTGTATATGCTATCAGCTGTATTTGTCATCGACCCTTCTTCCTATTTCTCTGCATTACCTACACACTCTCGCCTCTCTACCCGATGACAAATACAGCTGATGACGGTGATCATCCGATGGCATATACAGGAAGTCGTATAAAATAGTCATTAGATTAATGGATAAAGAACAGCTTTAAAATTATATCAAATTTGATATAACCTAAAATAAATCGATATGGAAAAGCGAAAATTTCGCAGTTGAAAAGAGATTTAAAACAATAAAATGCGTACGCTAATTGGTAGGATTAGTATTGAATCACGTAAATAGTGGTTATATCGAGAATGGGAGAGTAATACATATCAAAATACCTATTTGATTCGATAGGACAAATTACTTGATGTGTAAAAGGTAAAGATATCGATGGTTTGATTAGATATGAGATATAAGGTCAGGAAAAGGCAGAATATATGAAATCGTCTAATTATAAATCTAGATTAATCTCAAATTATATTTACTCTAGGCGCATATTTTATTGACAATAAAATCTTATCAAAACATAGTCTAATTTGATCGAAGATTTTATTGTCTCAAGCGTACGACGATAAATTGTAGCGCGAACCACGAAAAATTGCGGATTTCGGAGAATTACAGACAGGCGGTGAAAGTTACGACACTTTTTCGCGGAGTGGCTCGTTTCAAAGATCGGCGCTTTCTTTGATGTAATTCTTACAAAGTCTGGGAAGCGCTCGACATATTTTAATAAGACATTACTTTGAAGGTCAAGAAAATTATAATTAGACTCAGACAAACTGGATATATTGTATGGATTAAAATAGTTTATACTAAATTTAAAAATTAATCGGGAATACTCTTTCGGGGTTAAACAATTATAATAGTGCCGAAATAAATAAATTGAAATGTACGCCTTTTTAGAGTTTACAAGACAAACGGTGTATTGCACAAAAGAATAGAATTTCCGTGCCACCCTAAGGAAACAATTGGAATAAAAGATGCCATGTCTAATTAATATAATGGCATCAAAAGAATTGAATTTCTATGGAATTACAAGAAAATGGCATTATATTTTACAAATACTATCATTTTCAACGTCTAAAGGAGTTCTCGAATAAGCTATAGATAGATATCATTTATATTCAATCATCTCAGAAGAGTGATAGATATACCGTTAAGGTGGTGGGATTGCATGTATCCTAGGATAACAAAAACTTGGATTATCTTTGTCCGAACCTGTAAATTGGATTGGAAAGATGGGTAGGAACGGCATTGACTGGGAAACGAGAAGTTAGAAAACGATTTAAGAGAAGGAAGGAAAGAATTCTAAGAACTAGAATGGACGCTACAAAGTATTGGTCTCGAGAAAGAAAGAAAGGAAGGAAGAAAGAAAAATCACATAAATCTAAATCCATTAACCATTACCCATTTGCATGAATTGTATCCATCGGGAAATATGTATCGAGCAGAATAATATGCATAAGTTATTCTATGGGGAAAGTTCCGAAACCTAAGTATTTCCGATAAATCATACCTGACCATCCAATAATTTCTTTAATTCTAAAAATTACGATCTCTAATTTCAATGTTAAGGCCATTTTCTCTTAACAGATATATAGTACGAGAGAACACGTATGCTAATTTTAAAATCCACGAACTTAATGGATGACTGATTAAATGTTTTGATAGAATGATGAAAAATATCAAATTGAAGGAAAAACGAGATGATTTTAAAGAAAATTACCGGCCACTAGAATGGCAAGTGGACCTAGAGCCGAACGACTTGAAACTCGCCCGATGGTCAGATGGTCATTAGAGTCAATATGATGCGCAATCAGATAATCCAAAACGCAAATTCGGCGGGAAGCAGATTTCAGGCCAACGCAAAATATCGCTTATCGACGAGAAAATAATTCCTGAACTTGGAAAAATATGGAAAAAAAACATTTGATATTTTAAAGAAAATCGTAGTTATATTGTTGTTGCATGAGAAATATAGTAGAGCCAGGTAAGTAAAAGATATTTCCCATGCCATTTCGCATGTAATGATGCACCTTCTCTTTGGCTGTATGAAAGTTTAAATTTTCTTAATAACTTGCCGATATGATAAAAATCGAAATATCAGAAGTTTTCGCGTCTTGAGAAAAATCGAATTGATTTTTTCTGCTTTGATCAAAAGCTGACGCGCCGGAAATGACTTCCATAAGGGGAAAAAGGTTATCAAAGAGAGAAATAACATTGCCCCTGCCAATGTTCAAGAATAGAAGGGAAAAACTGGCTGGTATATTAAAAAATCTGGTAATGATAAAGCATAGGAAGCGAATGCAGGCTGATATATACGAATCGATGAAAGTAATACAGACAGAAGAAGTTGCCTAAGTTCCATGCGAGTATAGACGAAAAGCTGGTTTATTGAATGAATACAATACGCCAATACGCGCATAACATAAACTTTGCATTTATCCCCGAGATTTGGGGTGGAAAAATCTGAAACACCTACTAAAATTCAGATTTACAAGTTTTAGTGACAATTTTAGCAGTGAAGATCAGCTTTCTGACTGTATTGAAGGTCTTAAAATAGGCTATTTTGTATTGGAAATGACTAGGTGTGGTCGTCTTCAGTGTAAAAGTCGTTGGATGAAAAAACACCTCTGTAAATTTAAGGGAAAAGGAACACCTAAGATGGACAGAAGGCTTCCTAAAATGGACTACGACTGATTGCGCGCGCGCGAGAATGTTTAGAAACACTGAAAGAGTGACCGTGCGGAACACAAGTGTTTCCGAGGACAGAGTTCTATCTTTTAACATTGAAAGGTTAGAGATGCAGGAAAAAGCCTGAAATGGCTAGAAGACAAGGTACGACAGCGTTCCTATCTTTAACTATAAGTGAAATCAGAGATACAGTGGAAAAGCTCGAAGTGCAGATACGACAGAGTCTATATCTTAGACCATAGTCGAAGTTAGAGATACAGAGGATTACGTCGAAAAGAAACAATTACAAGAGCGAAATAGGCTGTACTGCGGGGATAAGAGCCTTAAGCCGATGGGAGGGAAAGACTCTGTATGAAGAAAGCCAGTGAGAGAGAGTTTGGAAAAGAAGAGATTCAAAGATGCAGAAAATGGAGGAAAGAGATAGAAATTAGACAGAAGCTTGCTGACAGTTCGCTTCAAATGACCACTGGGAAGAAATAGTACGCGAACGCGAGAGATAGTTGAGTGGTGAGAGAGAAAAAGCGCGTGCACCGTTGATTATAATATAGCCGCTCATCACTCAAATTGCGAGAATTACATAAGGCATTAGTGCTAAAAAGTAAATAATTTGATTTTTAAATTGGAATTCTCTAGATTAAATAATTTACTAAATTGAAGTGCACAACATTTCAATTGTAACTTTTTACACTAGCTTCAGATCATTATCATTAGTTAGTTTATTTTTTAATGATTTTTAATGATTGATCATTTGAACCAATCTAGTATTTGAAATAGTAATAAATTGATCAGATTTATCGATTTTAGTCATAGCTATGATATTTGCTTACTCAAGTCTCTAGCTGTCAAAAAGTGGACTCTCTCTACGCGTAATGAAAGTCCGGTAGAAAGAAAGTTGCTGTTAAATATTTTCGAGCTTGATCCAAATAAATTCGCTTTTTCATTATGTTTAATTTCTAAACATCGAAAAAGTTGAAAAAAAACGTGATAAACTTGATTTAATCAATCTTTATTTGCCATATTTGATCGTTAGTCATGAACACTGCATGGGGAAGAGTATGGTGAGAGAAAGAGACGCAGAGGAGTGGAGATTGTTCGTTGAACGTAAATTTTGTATGGGCTTTGAAGGCACGAAGCGACTCGAGTGGAGGAGTATTGTAGCTGGTCGACCTGCGTTTACGCGTTCTTCACGTTCACCTCGTAGACCTCGAGTAAAAGCACTCCTATTGCGCCGAGCACCTGGAAGAAAAGAGTTCAAAATTTGGAAAGAGATAAACCTTGGTGAAGGATCAACCCTCTTCTTTTCTATTAAAATAGGGTAAACTTTGAAAAGGGAGCAATTCTTCCCACCTGTGCAATAGTCGAGAGACTGAAGAGCGTATGGACCAGACCGTTGTTGAGGGACACGCAATAGAACGTGATAACACCCAACAGAATGCCGGTGAAGAGCGCTAAAATGAAGGGTGTCAATAAAGAGTAAAAAAGCGTCAAAAAGTTAACAAGTCGTTATTTAAAATTTTAAATGACGCCATGACGTCGTATGAAGCGTACCGACGGCGTACTGAACCTTGACCGTCATTTGCGGTTCGCGCATCAGCTGCTTAAGGTCGTAACGTCCGTCGATGCTACCGTACCTGCAAATTTCAGATGAAGTCTTTTTTTAGGTATTGCGCTTATAGCACCTTCAAAACGATTGATTCTTGTTTTATTTCGTAAATACTTTCTTCTGTCTATTTTTGCCGTGAACATTTCCCTATTCAAAACCTAAAGGAGCATAGTCCAACTTTTTTTTCTCTACGCCCTCTCAATCTCTTCCCTTTGCTCAATCGCCTAAGGTTAGAGAGTCTCGAATAGTTCTTTACCCAGAGCAGTCGTTCGCCTACAGAGCTCATTCTTCTGTAGTGAGTATCATTTTCGTTCACTCGCGAAATTGTGTTTCTCTGAATAAACTGTACTCTGTTAGCGAATCTGAATTACGTCCATCGTCATCAGAACGATCTACAGAGAAGCAATCAGAGAAAGCACAACAGACAACTACAAATAAAGGCGAGCAGCATCCCCGTAGAAAGGGAAATGTGGGTGCATAGACGTCGGCAATTTTTAGAGACGTCACTTTTCAGATAACGTAGTTTCTTACCATCGACGCAGAATATGAACGAGGTTGCAGCCGAGCAGCAGCGAGTAGAACATGAATGCGGTGAAAGACAGACTCGCCGATTCGGAATAGACCAGCAGGAGCTGTAATTCGTGATTTTGACAAAAATTGAAGATGAAGCTTAAAACTTTTTGGGCTGATTTACACAAATTTCAGCCAGAATAGAAAATTATAGAAGATGTGTTTTCAAATATATTTTTTTCACTAAAAATTGACACATAACTTGGTCCACAACAGGTCATAATGAAAAATGTTGGCTTTAGCATTGCCTAGTTCTGAATTGGGGAAGTGGTTTTTTTAAAAAGGGACGAAATTTGAAAAAAATGGGGGCAGAATCTGACCTGCAAAATGACGCAAACAATTTGAACGAGTCGACTGGTGTTGACGGCCGTCGGAAAGTCGTAGTTCATCACTGGCAGAGTGGCCTCGGACTTCGAAGCAAACTGAGGGTAGTAATGATTTTTGTTTATTTTCAAAATTTTAAGCGTATTTAAATTTGCATTTTTCAAACTCACTGAAATAGATATGGGCTTTAGAGTGAAAGTTTCCGAATTTTCAGGATTTTCTTGAGTTGGTACAGGTGGATTGTTATTACTTTCAACTGAAGCCATAATGAGGATCAGCTAGAAAAGGCAGAAATAGAAGAATAAAAGGACGTCTTCGAAATGGAAGAGCTATGAAGGAATGAAGTTTCGATATGATGCTAGGCTTTATCATGCCATAAAAGACTCGTGTTTGCAGATCAATAAAATCTTGCACTATATAAATTCACAAGGAAACCTCCCCCGAGTGTATGCTCGAATTTCCTGTCAAGACCCATATAGCTTTAAAGTATTCTATGAAGTAGAAAAGTTGATATAAAAATTAGGTGTTGACAGGAAATTTGAGTACACACTCGGGGAGGTTCCCTTGTCAGTTCCATGAGTTTGAATATAAGTGAGCGTGATTTAAATTTGGCGGAAAATCTATTTACCTGTTTCTGTTGAATATTCTGCTGTAAAATCGATTTCGGGCTAGACATGATGTATTGGAGAGTGCGAAGTACGGGCTGCAAGTTTAACAATAAGTCAAAAAGAGACGGAGTTTAGAGAATGAGGGAAAAGGTGCAGATAAAAAGCGAAGGCCTCATGTATTCACATATCGCTTTTGCAATGGAGAAGTCGATTTTAAAATTGTTCGAAAATTCGAAAGTTTGGCAACCGCAGAGTTAAATGTCGATGGAAAAGATAGTGAAATTTAGGGAAACAGTGTGGTGAAAGAGAAATGCCAAAGGTTTGCCTAGAGTAGTTTCTCTCGTTCTCTAACTCTTTCCTGCAACAGCTGACCATCGAAAGTACGGCAAAGTTAGAGAAAAAGATGAAAAGAGCGTGTTTACTTCTCAATGAAAGACAAAATTGAGGCAGAAATCGATCACTTCAACATAGCATCGAAAAGAAGAATGAGAATTATGAGATTGTGGGCGTCCCCTGAAATTCTGCCAATTGGAAGTTTCATAATTCTTTTTTTCTTCAAATTTAAAGATATCTGAGGATATATGAAATCTCCACAATAACGTTTCTTTCAAAAACACAAGTACTAAAAATCATTCGGAGTTACCAAAATAGTGTGGATTTCATCATAACAGAATTTAAAATATGCATTGATTACAACTATCCAGGTAGAAAATGTTAACGAATAAGATATATGGCGTATAATCGAAATTCTAAAAGGAATAGGTAGGTTCACCAAGGATAAAGCTAAGGATCAGTTAATTAGTCATAGTAGATAATTATGAAGCCTTAGAATACAGATTTTTTGCTTTAATCCCCAGTTAAGACCGCTCTAAATTCAGAATATTGTATTGGTCTCTGTTCAAACCGTTTGGTCGAAATGAGTAAGAGAAATAAATATTTGATGGGGACTAAACCGTAAAATAACTCTTTTATGAATCTTTGATAAAGTGGATTCAGATTATGTAAAAATTATCCCTTAGTTCCAGTCAAACACAAGGTCGGCCGAGCTCTTACTTTATATTTATCCATTAGTTACTGCCACATATTAGATGAGACAGACTTAAATAAATTGCAAGTCTGATTGGATGAAACTAAATTCTATCAAAATCACTCTAAGCAAAATTCGGATTTCCAGGCTTCTTGATAAAGAAAATAAATTAAAATATTTATTCTAATTTGAAAAAAAAACTAAAAGCCCTAAAAATCTCTATCTTCCAAAACTATGCTCGGTGGGTGGAGACTTAGATCCAATGGGCATTGTAGCCTCTGCCGAGTAACTCGTGAAATCTCCAATCTTCGATTTATCCGATTTCATGTTCAATGTAACCGGCGTTGTTCTCAGTCGACTAACGACCGATGGTTTTCTCTGAAAATTTAAACTTTTCTGAATCCCTAAAAATTATAACCTTATCAGGCTGAGGTACTTGGAGTCTGCCCAGATCTAGATGGATCGATAGCGTAATCGGTAGCATGACGGGCCAGGTTAGTAGATCTAAGGTTGGTCTTTCTGACAAAAACGCTGATTTTTAGTACCTTTAACGTCAGGACGCTTCTTTTCATTCAACTGAAGTAGACTTTCCACCAAATGTTGCGCTGAGGCGGAAGCATGATCACCTATGGGCTGGTAGCTGCACTAAAATATGCGGTGATTTTACAAAAAAAAAACCCATAATTTTTGTAAAGTGCAGCACGTTTTTTTACCTTGGTGATCTTCATCACTATAGAAGGCAGGTTTTCACCATCAAAGGCTCTTTTCAAGGCGAGTAACTCATAAAGGACACATCCTAACGACCACATGTCTGATTTTTGATTATAGGCCCTCCCTTAAAATTTGACTCATTTAAAATTTAGATCAAACAAACCTTCGCAAATTTCAGGACTCAGATAATTCGGAGTACCAATAACAGTAGACGCTACAGATCGTGTACTTAGTTCTTTAGAGATACCGAAGTCTGATAGCTTAAAATTAATCTATTTTTAAAAGATTAGAATATTTATACCTTGATCATAGTCTTCTTCCGATTTAGGAGGATATTCTGGGGTTTTAAATCTCTATGGACAATTTGTTTCGAGTGCATGTGATTTAACGCAATTAAAATCTAAATTGTTCAGTTCAATTTGAGCCTTAGAATATGGAATACCTGAGTAAAGTAGTTTAAAACCAATGGCTCCTGAAAGTGAACTCCATTTTGCTCGGTGATCATTTTCTCCATTGTCCCACCTTCAGCGTATTGCATGACTAAAATGACGTCATGATTTAATTAATAACTTCATTTGTTGATCTACCTATCGTTAATTGGTTTTCCACAGTGAAAAAGTCGTAGTACCCTATGATCATGGGGTGTTGTACCTTCTGGAGGAGCTCCACTTCTCCTAAATTTCAAGGTAGCTTTAATAGACTTCATGAAAATTTCAAGAGACTTCAAATGAAGGTCGATAAATTTCAAACTAACTTCGCATAGCGCCTTCCTCAGCCTGAGACATGCCATGTAGATTTATCGTTTTCAGGATCACCTGAATTAAAAGCGGATTTGGTATATCTGGATTTCAAGTATCCCTACTTTTTGAGATAAAGGATCCCCCTTCCTTTTGCATAACCAACATACTCCATACGCACCTCGACCCACAACTCGGACTTTTTCGTAATTCTCCATCTTCTTAGGGTCATAACCCATTTATGGCGAATGGCGGCTTGGTCAAGTGATATAAAAGATGAATCTTGCGGTTTTTCACATGCAAGGTCTAAAGTCCGGGGTTTTATTGAATTTTGCAAAAATTCACTTCATTTCGTTCAAAAACCCGAATATAATATTATATTGCATAAAAATTAGTTTGATCAGGAATAAAAGAATGCAATACTTTGCAGAATCGATGAGAATTACAAACGTCTGGCACTGTTCGATTTGATACAAATACTCAATAAATGGCATGTGTGGAGATACAATCAATTTGTACGACTAGATGAGTGAGAAAAGAGAGAAAACCTGTCTGAGATGGGTAGGGATAGGGGAGATCAATGATAAGGTTGAAGAGAGAGTTAGAGAAACACGGAAAATACCATGACTTATCATTTCATCGATATATTATATGTGGACGCTGCTAGCGAGATCGATCTGAATCATGAATCGATTAAAAACAACTAATAAAATACAAAATAAAAATACCTTAATCAAGGGTATACCCTGAACCTTGTCCTTATCAGACTTCCGACTCTTATTATTCTCTTTTAGAGTCAAAGCGGTAGCGAGACCGGTCTTGAAATATGAGTAAAAATATATTAGGTTTAAAGAATTAAAGACAATACCATTCTTCGTTTGGTATTGCTGCTATTCGTCTTCTTATAGCATGAGAATACGGAAGTTCGGAAGGACTTGTTCTAAAATACACAATTTGGTAAAGTGGCAAAGCTTTGGTAGTCTTACCATAAAGCAATATGTAACTGGGTTCGCCATCGATGAAATGTAGGTTAGAATCGTCAACACTGAGTTTAGACCCGAGTTCCACACGTCCATACCCTAAAACAGTAATGATTACCATTCAGGCGAGTCATTTACCATTAAATCGGCAGCTCTAATGAATAACCACCATGCGTATGATGGCACCCAGCATGCCGCGAATACCACTACTAAAGCGATCAGCATTCTGGTAACCTTTCTCTTTGCTAAGACTATCTTTGCCTGAAGTTCAATTTATTTAAATTTTCAAAAATCATGAACATTACCTGATTTGTACTTCTTAGAACTGTATTTGAATCCAGACTATTACCACAGGGAGTGAATAACGAAGATATTGAGCCAGAATATGAAGTTTTCCGGTTTAAAGATGTTATGGATAAGCAATCTTTGTCCTAAAATTTAGGTCTTTGAACTCTATGTCAGTTTGAGTGAGACTTGTCACTTTTACTCGCTCAGAATAAATCACATTCCCTTAAAAACGGAAGATTAATAAGGCAAAAATAGACGTCTATTTCTTTAAAAATCTCATGTATACCTGAGACATAGTGCATAATTTAATAAAAAAAATGTGACAAAATCAATAAATTAGACATATTTTGGGAAAACCAACCTTATTTCTGCATTTAAAACTATTGATACGCGTCGCGGCAGTGTAAAACCAGTCGGAAAATGAAACTTTAGAGGGTAGAGCTTAAATAAAAAAAGTTTCAAATTTAATAAAACTTAAAGAAAATGCTTACTATTTTCTATCAATTTCTGCTCGGCAGTAGGGTTATCGCTATTTATTGCATTATTCAAGGTGAATATAACATGCCCATATAATGCAACCATTAAGAATAAGGGTATAAAAAGTAAGGTCTAAAATTTAAATATTTTCTGGAAAATTTAAGTCAGACTTACGAAAGTAACGTAGAATTGATAGATAAAGTCCACTAAATGACCTTTTGTAGTGTCACAGGTAATTTGGAGCCTGAAATTTCATATTTACTTTCTTTATTTTAAGTTTCAGATGTTCTAAACTCAAATAGAACTTAGGAACATCGCATTATACTTAAGTTGAGAACTCATACAACTCGAAAATTGCTCCTTTCTAAATTTAGAACCCATAATAAAGCCCCCTAGATAATCATAAGTTTTAGAACCTATATACAAATTGCCAAAAATGGGTATATGAAATCCTAAATATCTCTTCTTTCCTTATTTACCCCGTTTATTATACGATGAAAACAGCCTTCTCTTATTTCAAATTACTTGGATTACTCGTATTTTTTCTTTAAATCTCTTAATGTTCAATTATACCTCGTAGGGAAGGCGTCGAATATTATTAAGCTGCCGATGTTTACCAAAAACGAAAAAATCCACACCAGTGAAATCGTAATTAGGGCCCGTTTCTAGAACATTGAAATTAGTAAATTTAGGAAAAATATGAACTGAGTTCAAATTTAAGTTAGAAAACAGTTGACCTTCATTTAAAATTCAGCAAAACTAACTTACTAAATTTCAAAAAAATGGACTAGTACAAATTCATTAGGGGAAAAGAGGATCTTCATTAAAAACTTTGAAAATTTACTTTAGTATGCCATTTTCTTGATTCCAAAGGTAAGCAGATAGCGTAGTATCTTTCAACCGAAATTACGGCTAGGGTATAAGCTGAGGCACATACTCCAACAGCTAAAATCGTATATATTAATTTTTTATCCTTAAAAATACTATTACGTTGAGTATAGGCTATTATCTTGCAGGCTATCGACCCTAGCAGCCAGCAGTGTGTTAACTCGGACAGTAAAGTTGAAGGTATACAGACTACCGTCCTGAAAAGTTCATTTAAATTCAAAATTTTATAGTCAATTTACCTCAATAAATCCGCCACCGCTAGATTTAATAGGTAAAAGTTGGTTATCGATCTGGGCCTATGCCTCTTGCATATGATCACGACTATCACTGAATTTTTAAATCGTCTAGTAAATCCAAGTTTCAGGCATACCGATAGAATTTCCAATCAAACTGACGATGAAGCAAATTAAGAGGACGGTTGAAAGAAACACATTTCCTGGGGTTAATTTCACGTTGCAAGCCTCTTCTTTGGAAAATTCGAATAGATCCGGATTTGAAGGGGATATATTTTGAGGATCTATGAGATCTGGCATCCTGAAATTCAAATAAAATTGAATATTCAAATTTTGAAAAAGTTAAAAAAAATAGAATTTTAGAATTTAAAAAATTCAGACAAATGAAACATGATACAGGAAGTGAGAAGGTTTTTCTCGGAAAAATAAGAGGGGGTTTAAGAGAAAGGAAAAGGAAAAACAGCAAAAAATTAGGGAAGAACGTATGCGTGTCTGATACTAATCGAATCTGAATGAAAGAATAAAGCTTTTCGTCACCACAGAAAGACGCAAAAAATGCCATATTCTTATGAAGGATACATGAAATCCGGGTGGTTATGAAATAATTACAATTTTCGATTGAAAAAATGAGTTATCACGGTATATACAAATCTTTGTCACTTTAAGAAATAAAAATATGAAGAATTTCTAGCATAATGGAGTCAACATATCAAGCTTCAACACATGAACATCATCATATTTTGACGCAGTAATTCAGTTATCCAAATGAAAGTTCCTCAGGATTTGACTACATTAATCGAAAACAAGGAAATAGACAAAGAATGAGAATAACTTTCCACTCAAATGCGTCTTTTCTTCAGACCAAATGTCATTTGAAAAGGGTAAATCAAAGAAAAGAGTCATGAAGTTGAAGAAACATTGAAGTTTTATGAAGAGTTAGGGAGGAAAAGATGGAGTTATGAAGTCTTAAGGGAGCTATCTTCAGTACATAAGAAACATAGCTGAACTTCGCATCATCAAATTTGAACTGATCGTTTATTTAAAGTGGGCGGGGCTAAATGTAAAAATTGAGGCTTAAGATTTAATCATCTTCATTCATATTCTTAGAAGCAGCATATTTAATTCATAAGCACCGCCCATTTTTTCAAAATATTTGCAAAAGAAGAGTAGTCTTTGGATTTAGGAAAGGAAATGAGATTGAAAATATTTTACAGATGATAGAGTTTCCGAAAAAAAAACGCTTAAAACTTCAACGTTTTTACATTCAGAAGACGGCGAAAACGATATGAGCATATATGAATTATTCAGGATGCATGTAATATAAGATAAAGTTTGCAATAACATGAAATGAAAGCATCGAATTTATATGATGTTAAAGTTGCGTTTTCAAAAGGACAATCTTTATCTGAGATCTTAGGAAAAGCTTGAAGCTGAATTGGTTAAGACGCTTACTCGAGACTGATATATGAAGATTTAGAAAGTCAAAATTTTAAACTCCATATATCGGCTGGTTTTCCCTTTCTATACTTAAGTATAGATAAAACATTTTTGCTGAAGCCTAACCAAAGTTTTAAGTATTTAGCATAACTCCCCCAGGGGTATCCATCAAAATGGGGAAAACGCGTCAGTTTTACAAAATGAATTCAGAAATCTTCGGAGAAAACGAGAAATGGATTTTCATAAATCTTTTAAGAATTCAGATCTGAGCTATATTCTTAAAAGATTAACTAGAAGCGATTAAAGTTTATGCATCAATAACAGACGTGACATGTCGCGTGTTGAAGCGTAGGTAGATTGAACGGCCCACTTCAAATAGAAATTTTAAAGATCAAAAAGTGACAATTCTCAGTGCGAAAAGTTGTCTTCTTCGTTTAAAAGACACGGGATTTTCGAAATCCGTTTAGGAGAGAGTAGAGAAAAATGAAAGAGAGAAAAGAAGCAAAGATATGCAAATCCAAATCTCGCTATTCACATTCGTTTCCCAGATTACCATGGTACATATCTTAAAATATACCATACAGTTTTCAGGTTCTATCTTTAAACGTACAACAAATTTGGGCCCACTAAAAATCTAAATTTGGCCAGAACTTATTAGCTCTAAAAATATTCGTTTTAAAAAAATCTGATAAATAGAAACTCGCCTGATATACGAACCGGGAAGCAATTTTTAGGTAATCCTCGTCTACTAATTGCCCTCTCTGCGTGTCTAGCCTGTCGCAATGATTAAGGATGCCAGAGCAATTTGTCTGGCGGTGTTAATGAGATCGAATGCGCGTGAAATCCCCAAGGGCAATTAAAATACACGTCAAGTGAGTTGTAAGTTATATCCTAGACAGTTTTTAAACGCTACATTTCAATATATGAAAAAAAAAATATATATAAAGAAAAAAACAATATCTAAATCAAGTTTGACAGGCAACTACTCAAAATAAGTCAATCTTGAATTCAGACTCTAAACCTTGAAACATCTAATTATCGGATGAAAACATAGGAAAAAGAGGTCTCTATTTCCGTGCATTAGCATGCAAAATAAAAAGACGTCTGGCATATCCGAAAACAAGTTTTTCAAAATAAGCTGTCACCTTGGGGACTTTCAATAAATTTGTGAGACTTTCAAATAAAACTTCGACAAAAACTAGTCTCCCTTAATTAATAAAGAAAAGAATCTGCTTCCACAAATATTAAATTCCCCCATGAGAAAGTTCCAGACTTATGTAAGTAGAAAAATAAAATATTCATTCTACCCACACTCAAGACTAATTATAGGCTAAAATGCGTTCTAAATTAGGGTTTTAGAAAATCTATCTCATGTGTTTAAATAAAGACTAAAAAATCCGACTGATATATATTTTAAATATCATGACTATAATAATTTCATGGTGAAAATCAACTTCGGTAATCACGTCCTTAGTTAATTAGTGCCTAAATTTTATATCAGATTATTTTTGCAAGTATCTGATGATAAATGATATCCCAGTGCGCATATCATCCGTTTTTCCAGAACATTTATTCTCTTTTTCTCTGATTCCTCTTGCATTCCCATAATCTATCATTCCGGATCATAACTGCCTTCTGCGTTCTGTCGCTTTTGATAGATTGACGATGTGAGGGGAAAGAGTATGGGGAAACTGGAGGCTCGAAAGAACCAGAAAAAGCAAAATAGCATGTCGAAAAGATAGAGGCGATAGAGAGACAGAGTTAAATAAGCATTTTTCTTTTTCTTCTATGAACGAAGGTAGACGACGCGATATTTTACTATTTACTATTTAGCGTCATTTAGATTTCTTCCTACTGTACTTCCGAATATGACACGTCGAAAACAGAAGAACCCAATTCAACGTCAGGATTCAGATGAGCGTGATGACGAGATTACGGTATGATGAAGTTACGTCTTCCTTTGACTCGTTATATTTTTAGAATGAGTCTATATCCAATAAAACTGATTCAACGAAGATCCAAGATTCGGATGTTGAGTGTTCAACCTCTAATTCTAATCCTCTATCGTTGCTCGAAAAGTCGCTGGAGAAATACGGTCCTGGAAAATCGCTATATATTTAGCATAAAATATACAAATATATAAATTAAAGTTTACGTAGAGACCATAAGTGGACTTTTGTTAAATATCGTAAAATATCAAAAGCTACATTTTTGAAAATCCATATTTTCCATATTCTTTTCGATAAATAGTTTTCCATGAAGAAATTTTTTTTTCGATAAAGCCACTTTTCAACAGTGTTGCGTTAGCTCGACGATTTTTGTCTCTTTTTTCAAGAGGGGAAGTGAGAGTAGCTTATGGTCCCTAGGGTTATGGTCTTCAATTTTAAAGTTACGATATTTGGAATCTGCGAACAATTGGCTTATTTTTAATCAATACTTTTGCCGATATCGTGAAACATTTACGTATTGGAAATGTCTATCTTCGGCGCATAAATCATCTGAACCTGGGGCTTCAAAGAGAGAAGAGAAATAGCACGGAAAGTGAAGAGGGGCTAGAGACGCAGAAATCCTGCCGAAGAAGATTGATGAATGACTTCGGCCATGTATGAGAATATCGGAGTATTTTCTCTGCACTCCCTCATTTTATCCTGATATTTCTCATTTCTATGTACAGGCAATAAATTACCACAAGACCAATGTTAATTCGAGCAAAATCGGCTGACAAGGCAAATTTCAGAAGTGTCCGCCTTCGATTTAGCTGATTTTTTCACCATAAGGGTATTTCAGTGCGTAGATGACAGTTCTGAGGTCAAAAAGTGCAATGGTGGCCTCCCTGGCCTTAGAAATCGCGAAAACCGCTTTTATACAGCAAAGAAATTGCACGCGATGTTGAAATTACAAATTTACATGCATTACTTCTCTACAACATAGAGCGTTTATCTACTATAAGGACGTTCGGGATTGCCAAGACCACCATTGTACTTTCTGGCTTCAGATTTGTGATCAGAACAGCAGGAAACCTTATTGATAAAAAAAATCAGCCAAATCGGAGGCAGACACTTCGGAAATTTCCCTCGTGAGATATAAGCAAATTTGTGAGATTTAAAATTTCAGGTCAAAATTCTACAAAATCAGCGGCGAATTTGAATGCGCTATTTTCATGGCCAAGTTTGGCAGATCAACTGAACTACTCTAGAGAAGGTGAAAGGAGGGGGAGGTTAAAATTAATAAAAAATGAATTTTAGATAGTAAAGTTAATAAAATACTACGATGCATACAATGTGGACAAAGTTTTAAAAATATGGACAAAATGGTACTCCACATGAAACAGACCAGACATTTCTTTCAGTTCTTCGTATCCAGGTGACATTTGTTTGCAAAAATTTCAAATCCGATCCTTTAGCCGCTACACTAAGACGCTACCATATCCAGTTTTGAATATCTCAGCCAAAAATAAAACTCAACTCGAGTTGTTGCAAGAGTCTGTTAATAAACATTGAAAAGAGTGCCGTTTAAATATATATATTATTCTGAAGTACCTGACGTCATCTAAAATCATGCCTTAGTGATAACACTGTCAATTCAGATCAAAAGATGCACGGTAAAAACCGTCTTTCTGTAGGGAAACATATTGGAAAATGACGAATTTCATGTAATTTACGGAGAAAATCAAATTTTTATTCACAACTTTGTATCATTCATCTCCGGCGAAAATAGACTATAATCAAAAAATTTCTAGAAAAGTTATGAAAATTAGAATTCAATCAATGAACAATGAATGTGCACGAATTGTCGTAGTTTTCAGCTCATTATTGAAACTGCTAGGCCCGTGCGCCATTATGCGAGACCTCTCTCGCGAATTTCTTGATAAAAACTATGTTGCTCCCAAAAATAGAACAAACGAATGGAGAAAAGTTTCGGTAATGAGCAAGTTTTACGACTAATTGTGACGTTGGCCTCTTGTTTGCTTGAAATTCCGATTTTTACAACTTTTCTGTAAATTTTTATTTTAGTCTATTTTCGCCGGAAATGGGTGATGCAAACTTTTGCTGAACTTCTTACGGTGAAAAGTCAAAATCACAAGTCTCTAGTACCAGTATGGGGATCGAATGGAATTAAATTAAGTACCTTAGTATCTTACAAATTACTGCGAACAATTTTATCCGGACTTTATATATCCGGAATAAAATCTTAAATCTAATCATTGCTAAATTTGAATATTATGTCTTAACTGAAAATAAAATTTAGTTACAAAAGCTCCTAAGTATTTAAGTTTCGATGTAAGATGAATATTGTGTCGGTCCATCATAATTTCTTGCCCCAGCTTTCCAAAAGATTTTAAATATTTTTTCTTTATTTAGTCCCATCAAGAATAAGTGATGTGATTATGATAATCTAGGATAGCAATCAGCAGTTTGTTGGGAGGAAACTTGAGTCCTCATCCATATATAATTGCAAATATATGGACACTTAAAGAAGGAGTAGCCGTTTTGAGATAAATTTTTCAATTATCATTCTTTCGCGCCAATATAATTATTAGGACCCGGCTAAAGGCTCATTATAATTTGGACATCCATCTCAATACAATAGGCCAGAAGAAATTTCTTGAAGCATTCACTTGTATATGATTTTTAGTCTTTTTTTCTAATTTCTTGCCATTTGGATAAGCATTTTGACTGTTCGCAAGCCATGCCGTTCGCCTCAAAAATGAATTGCACTGTAACAAATGATATGCATGGGGTAATTGCTGTAATATGATATGTCTACCTAAGCTTCTTCTATGCATCCCAGTGGTTGACCTCTCAAAGCACCCAGAGCATTGCGTCAGAGACAACAGTTTTCAGGATAATCGAGTACTGAGTTTTTTTGCTCTAGAGTGCTGCCCTACAATACACCACAACTCTTTCGGTATTACTCGGATTCTATCCTGAAAAAAACTCTGGAATAACGAAAGATGGCAAAAAATTACGGACCGACACAATAATTTAGGTAGATTAAGTATTGGAAATAAATTAAAGTCAATATCATAGAGTTTGAAAGGCTTTGGAATCATATTAACTTGATATTTAAGTACAAGGTAAAAAAAATGTGGTTAATTATTCGAAGACCTGATAGGCCAGGGTAGAAATTTGCTTCCTTCTGTTGATAAACAATATACCACCAGCGCCTAAATTAAAATGAGTTACAGTAATCTGGGCAAATGAAGTTGGTTGAAGATAAATGTGTACCTAGAGCAATGCCGAGCATGAATGCAAAGATTCCAAGGACGAACATGGAGCCTCCAGAGAAACCATACCAGCATTTGGTATGCGCTTCAGGGAACCTCGTCAGAGTGTTAGACGAGATTTTCCAGGACTTAAACATTTATTGATTTTTAAACAAATTTTATTTTTCAGGTTGAATTACCTGCTGATTAACTTTGAATTCGATATCTCCTTTCGCTAGAGTCTTATTGAGTGCTTCAATAAAAGCAGAGGAAACGTCTTCAGTCTGTAATTAATTAGGTTTAATTAGGCCAATTAATTAGGTAATTAAAAGCTTAGTTACTGTGAAATTGGCTCCAACCGAGCCGGGCTGAATCTGTGTTTTCTCTGCAACATTCACCACCAGATCAAGTGCTTCGCTGCTTTTAATGACCTTAAATATCTGCCCTATTTTAGAATATATAAAACGTTTTATTTTACCGGGAATACTGAGATTCTGAGTGGTGAAATTTGACCAATTTGGTTCATAGCTTGAGCGAAAGCATTTGTGAAAGTTTCCAGTCCAACCGAGAAGACGTCTGCTAACGATTCTAAAAATACAATTTTTAGCTAGAACGATGAGCGAGCGGACGCGAGGCGAGAAAGTTCTAGTTCTGAATATAATAAACAGATCGATGAAAATACTTATGTTGAAAATTGATAATTGTAGTATTTTTCAATTTTCCTATAAAAAATGTTTGAAGAAACATTTTTTGAGGGCAAATTCCAATTTTGATATACTCGAGCAGATAAAAGTAAATGATTATGTTTTAACTATTTTCAAATCAAAGTGTCCAATAAGTATTTATACTGGACTTAGTTTTTCATAAAAATAACTACAAATACTCAAAGCTTAATTTGGAAAGCATAATTTATGATAGAGTTAATCCTTATGATAAGGCATAGGAAAATAGAATATGAAAACGCGTTGGACTATTAAAAATCTTACTTCCTGGTAACTCGACCATTACAGTATCCACATGAGATGATATGGTAGGTGGTTGATAGCATGATCTAAGTCCGAATTCAAGTTGAGATAGGGAGAAACCATTTATGGGTAGAGGGATAATTCTTTGATCTGATTTTAGTTCGTTCTAAAATATATTGCTTTTAAAATAGTAATTAATTTTAACTTACATTAACATATCGTCTAATTGAATATAGCTCGTCCTTAATGATAAACAATTCAACCGTCGAATTATCCAAGTCTGTAGCCCTATAGACGTCAACAGTAATGTTACCTTCTGTCTTCGTCTGAATTTACATCATAAATGCCTTTTTGGTTTGAATTAAATTGATGCTTACCGGTGTGAACTTGGAAAAATTGAGGTTCGTATTGAAAAGAATTTGCAGGAAAGGCTTCAGATGCAGTCCTTTATCATCTGTGACCACGTCATTTGTAGTGTTTAGCAGAGTCTTCATTTCCTGACAGTTGGTTTGAGAGAACGTGAATTCGTATCCTTAAGTTTTAAATTTTACTTAAAAACCCTGGTTTTATTTAAAGGCAGTAAATAAAAATAATACATAGTACTTGAAGGGTAGTACTATCATTAGTCAAATGAATACTGTAAAAGTCTACTAAAATGCTCCATAACTCTTAAAATAACAAATTTCCTTTGCATATACAGTACTACTATTATATTAACGGCATAATTTAAATACCATATTTAAAAGAATGCACAATCTGAGCAGCGTCTGAAGCCTCGTTGAAAAATGGATACGGTTTAGCAGAACTCGACTCAGCCACAATACCATTGGAAGAAGAATAGAATACCTAAAAATTTAGGTAAAATAACCTGTTCACTAAAATTTTAAACCTTAGTCGAAGTAAGTTTGACTTCGTCCTCAATAACGCCGTAGAATTCATCAACTTGTTTCAATGGCAAAGTAGTATTTTTCAGTCCTGAGCAGACTTGACCGGGTGGAAGCTAAATTTTACAAATCTCAAGAGATTAAGACATTTGAAACCACTTACTTTAATCTGGGTTTCCTTTGGTTTAGCCAGGGCTAATTTATCAAATTCAATATGGATGTAGCTATACGGAGAAGTGTTATTTTCTAAATCATAAAGTTCAGCAAAATACAGAATTTCGATATTTTACCTGTGAAACTTCCGTTAAACTCTCCGATTCTGAGGCTTAACATGATCTGTTTCGAGATATTCAGAGTAGGGGGCTCAATTTGGTCACCGGAAAACAGGACTTCAACTAATAGAGCTGGGTCCTCAGGCTTAGATCCGTTTTTGCAGGCCAACCAGTGTATTCCCTCCATACCAGCCACTACAGGTGGTTGTTTTTCGATCTAAATTTATCCGGATATATAAAATCGACAATTAACAAGTAGATTTAAAGTTATTAATAATTTTCATTAGATATTTATCGTACCGCGTTTACTAAATGAATATTAGCAGGACATATAAAATCAAGATTTTAGGCTCACGATATAATATCCTGTCGTAGAGTTCGAGAAATCTATCACGGATTTAACTATTGAGGCCAGATTTTGTCCGGTTGAATTGAAAATTTTCAGGACTCTGTCCGAAATGCCATAGGGTACTTGGAGTGTCTGAATTTGGTTATAAAATATCCTAAATCATATATTTCTTTAAATGAATTTACTTATGTATGTATAGAATATATGATGCTTCAAATGCGAAAATTACTATAAATTAATCATATTAGATTTAGGCGTGATAAATATACTTTTTAACATGAATATACAGGACGCGCTAAAAGTTTGGGCTGCTCTTTACATTCAAATTCGAAACTGTAAAAATCCGGAACTTATAGCCAAATGAAATCAAATTTTTCTAATGGATAGCATTAGTATTTGAGAAGATAAATTCTAGTTTTAGACAATTTTTGCTAATATTAAACAGGTGATGATTTTTTAAAAATAAATTCAGAAGCAGTCCAGACCTTTGGCGCACCCTGTTATAGTTTACCTTATTATAAGCGCAAGTGTTGTCAGTCTTGTTGATGAAATACGTGTCTTCTCCATCTTTAATCCACGTCAGATCCAAGGACTTGTTCGATATTTTGACAATCGACGAAGCGCCCAAATCCCAGACCTCTTCCTCGATAAGAGCAATTTTACTCGTTATCCAGTCGGTCAGAACTCCGGAGACCCAAATTAGACTCATTTTAAAATGATATGATTTCATTAAATAATTTTAAAAAAACAAAAACAAAAAATAATGCTAAAATATCAATGTTTCGTAATAATGTGAAAAAAAAACATAGAGCAAGTTGTTGCTTTCATATAAACTCTAACTTTATTGTTAGAACATGTTGAAAGTATTATTTCGCCATATTCTTAAAATGATATTATTTAACTTACAAAATAAGAATTGGGTAGGTTTAGTGATTGCTGAAGTGAAAGAGGGGTCGACGAATTTGGAGGAAAGAATTTCGGTGAACACAATTGGTTCACCGGACCCTGATCTAGTGCCGAGCAGAAAATGATCGACAGGAATAAAACCCACCAGATCATTCTGAAAAAAGTTAATTAAAGTGAGAAATTAGTCTATTCAATAGCTATAAGCCTTAGAGTATATGCACATATAGTTATAGATTATCCGAGGAATCTGCAAAAGTAGAACGTAGAAAAAGGGGTGGGGCTTAAAGTTTAGATTTGTATTTAGATACAGGGAATCTTAGAATTTATGCAATTTAGAGGAAAATCGATATGACATGGTGATAATTCAATGATAAGCAAACCATAATACGAAGGCTTGCGTCATGCCTTCCCTATGTTTCAGTTGACTATGGCAATTTCGGAAAAATACAATAGAGAAAAACGATTTATTCTCGAAAAAATTCCTACACAACTTCGTAATGAAAAATAAAATAAAAACGCATCCCGTGTAAATTTCGTTGAGTCATATTCAAGAGAATATCATCATCTAAATAAAATAATCTACGAAAGAAAAAAATCTAATAATTTCGAAAATCCGCAAATTTAATTTTTAAACTGTCGTGACCAACATTTGCTTCGGATTAGATTGAATTGTAGAACTATTGTTCTTTGTCGAGTTCGTATTCGAAGTATTAGACGTTGTCGTTGCTTGAATGCTATTCTGAGGTCGGTTCTTAAAATATTTCTAATTCCCCAAATTCATGCGAATTTCCCTTACATTCAACGCACTCTTCTCGTAGTTATACGGAGATATGGTAGCGGCGATTTTATTCGAACTCGAATTATTCTGATTCATTTGAAATTTTCGCGCCGCAGGAGATCTCTGAAGTTATCATACTTAAAAATATAGATAAGAAATTGGAGTACCGTAATCCTCAGGGTAGTTTTCGCATGGTTTGCGGGTAGGGGCAGGTGACTTGCGGGTGGTTTCGTCTTCCTTTTCATGGCTAACTTGCAATCGACAATCAGATCGTCTCCATTGCAGTCAGTTGGAATCGATAGATCTACCGTACTGCTGATCGAACTGCAAAAGTGCCGCATAAGAATCTGAAAAAAATGGGCGGAGCCTAGGTTTTACCTATCAGAAGACATGTCGTTATCGTTGAAGGGACCGTCATCGAACGCGTTTTTCTCCGGGCGACCCACTGCGTCCCTTCGCTTGCTAGAGTTGATCTTTTTTCAAAAACTCCTGATTTCTTTTCAAGAATACCTAGATTTTTCTGTCTCACAGAAGTCGCCCCACGCGTTTTTTGATCCCTTCGGCGTCGTTATTTGTTGGCCGTTTTGTTGTGGCATTTCGGAGAGAATTGCTTCTCTCAAGAGTCTTTCGTTGTCTGAAAAATTTGCTATTTTCCAAGAAAAAGCTGAGTTTCATTAATTGTTCATTTTTTCCTAGAATCCATACCAGTCTGAACCGCTCCTCCGCTTCTCCTGCTTCCGGAATGCCTTCTGGAACTCGTGTTCACCTCTTCGCTCCTCTGATACCGTCTTCGCGAGTGATGCTGGCCTCCAGGTGAATTGAAATTCGACGTCGGCAGGGCTGATTCGATGGATCTCGTTAATAGATCCACATCCATTTGTAGGGTAGCGTAGAAATCGTCGCCCATAGAAGGTGCGGGGAGATTATCGTCTGAAGACCGATCACTTTTTAAGGAAATTGATCTCTTTTAACGAAATACTAATCTATTTTCTCGAAAATTCGATATCTTTTCATGAACTCTTGACCTCTTTTCAATAGAAAAACTGATCTCCATCAGTGCTTTATTTTCTTACCCGGACTATCAATAGCATTTGGTCCATGATACGATTGATTTTGCACATCCTGAGAGATCATAGGTATGATCATGGGCTGATACCCCGGATGCATGTCCGAGATTCGGCCAGGTCCGACCTGACCCACTGTTGGTGTGACTTGGTCCGCAACTAGTGCTGTGGAAGCCGTACTGCCTCCTGCCTCGTTCTGATTCTTTCCCATCTCTGTTCCGGCCTGATCAGTTTGAGATAGAGGTAGCTGGGGCTGGTTCATCACTGAAAATACATTGTGAATTTTCTGGGGTTTTAAAGATTTTTTACCACCACAAAGTGTTGGAGATGAAGGTAGCTCAGATAGGGATACAGGAGAAAGCCTTGCGCTACTGCGTTCGGTTTCAGCAGTAGAGCACCATCCACCGCTCTAAAGACGCACTGGATATTATAAATCCGGACCTATGAAACCCCTACCGGCTGTTCAGAGAGATTGTTGATTGAGGATGTCGACCCTCCTCTCGTACACAGAATAGATTCGCTGGCTTCATTGAGGTCGATGTCGGGATGCTCCTGCTCCGGATCTTTATTTTGCAGCTCCTGGTTTTGTTGCTGACGTATTGGGCCCATATTGAAACCACCTCTTGGGGACAGGTGACTTCTGGAAAATTTCTTATAAAAACTTTACATTCGTCTATTTGACAATCCTTAGTTTAAAAAGATATAAGGGAAAAATGTATAAATTATTTTCTTGAACTTAGAATAACATAGTCCCCTACTCATTCTGTCGTTGAGTATTGTGCAGGTATCTCGGAAGACTGGCGGATCGTCCCTCAAATGGTTGAATCATAGGGATTCCCGAGGCTCCAGGACTAGGTCGGTTCATCCTCAGAGGCAAAAGCCTGGGAGAGATGGTCTGAGATGGATGCATGGGAGGGTAGTTGAATCGATCTGCTGAGGACTGCATGGACATCGAGTTCTGGTCCATATACGAATAGGACATGCCTAAATTAGGAGTTAGACAAATTTAAGAACAATAAAAATATGCAAATTTCTTAATTCAAATAGAAATTTCTAGAGGGAATTCGTCAAATTTCGCCTTTAGAGTGCAATAAATTTTGGTACTTAATTATTTTAAATTTTAATATTAGATTAATATTCAAAAATTAAGGTAAACTATAATTATTTTAAAATTTAAACAGCTACCTCCATATCTTGTAGAGCTGGGTTGATTGATGTGGTTGAGGATATTCTTTACAGCGCCTCGAATGTCGTCCCTAGCGCAGTTCCGTAAAGAGTTCAATTGTTGCATGGCGCGAGCATTGTGTCGGATCAGGTTCTAAGATATCGATTTTTGAAATCCGGATATTTAAAGTTCATTGATATATGAAATTCTAGAATGAAAATACCTGGAGATGCGGATCTTTCACGACTAGATTTGTCAGTGCCCCCAAAGCATTGGTGATCGTGGTGAAGCTTCCGTCAAATAGAAGATCCAATAGTCTTCTAACAAGCTCAGGTCGTACGTCCAAGTGTGTAGACGTAGTCGAGAGATATTGCGTCACGTATTTCAGAATCCCCGAAGCGCTTTCGACACTCGACTAAAATAGGAATTTTTGTCAAAAATTGAACATTTTATTTTTTTCTGGACTATTCGTGGATTTTAAAGAAAAATAACGTTGAAAATAGATTTTTCGAGTTTCGAAAGAAGGATGCCATGATAGATATCACAAAAATTTTCGTCCCATATACTAAAATTGATTCGCTTTTAAAATTAGTGGTCAGTGAATTTCGTGGACTTCAAAAATTAGTAATTTTATTTAAATCTTACTGCTTTAGCTGGGTCACAATCCAGTAGCATAGCCAGTACTTGCAGGCAATGCGGCGTGTTACAAATGGTCGCTTTATTGTTATTCGAATGTGACGCCAAATTCCATAGTGCACAGAGAGTAGCCTAAAAATTACAGTAATCAAGATTTTCAGGGATAACTTTC